>CAWUFW010005004.1:1225000-1424384 GCA_963921515.1 Calotriton arnoldi | reverse complement strand
GCGGGGGAGGCAGGGAAGCCCTTCTCCTGCCTCCCCAAAAATAAAACCGACGATCGGATTCCCACGGGGGGAGCGCCAGCGCTTCTCCCGTGGGTGGTCTTATGACGAGCTGGACTCGTTATGAGCACACGAGCACTGTGTGCCATGACGAGTCCAACTCGTCATAAGCACCGAAGGGGTTAATAAACAAAAGTGTTTCGAAAGGTATCTTTTATTCTTTTTGCGACAGGTTTTTTTTTTTTTTTTAAAGGATTTTTCGTTGTCGTGGTTAGATGTATTTTTAATATGATTGAAAAAAAGATCTTCTTTTTTGGAAAACAGAAGATCGGATATTTCTACATCCATTGCTTATTGGGTTTTGGATTTTGTAAGTGCGACTTACATTTTTTTTAGATGGATTTTCGGCGATGGACTATGGAATTTGGATTCGATTTAGGATTGTTTTTTAATAGATTGGATTGCAATGTTGGATTTTGTTGCGTTTTTTGCAGAAAAACAACTTTTTCGGGATTTTTTTTGGGTGCTTTTTTTTTTAGGTATGCACAGATTTAAAAAAAAAAGTAATGTGCACATTTACTAAGATTAATTTGGGTCTTGGATTTACAAAAAGGAATGTGGATCATTGGCAATGGATTTAAAAAAGACAAAGGACTCTTACTGAAAAAATGGATGCTACGTAAATCCAAGAGTTGAAAAAGAAGACATCTGAAGGTAAGGAGACCCAACTTTTAATTATTAATTTTAATATATATTTTTTTTAAATGGCAAATGAATTAGGGTTATTTTTTTAGGGCAAAACAGGCAAGTAAGAAGATAGTGTAGGTTAGAAATGTAGGATGTGTGCAAGATTCTATGTCAGGACCGGAGGCTTCGGATTATGCTATTCTTTCCTTGCTTTATTTTGAACAGCAGCCATTTTAAACTTCAACCACGGACCACATTTCCCAAACACCCTCGGGAACATGTTGGTCAAAAGAAATAAACAAGGGACCACACGCCCCCAAGTCCATGAACCAATCACAGCGTCATGAGTCCGATATAGCCTCTCCTTCCGTCACTGCCCTTCCTCTTTCTTTGCTGCTCACAGCCCTGAGATGTTTTCTTCTGTTCTTCATATCATTGATGCTTATGTGTTTTGATGACTGAACGCAATCGCGGGCTGCTTCCCAGCGCCCGCGATCGCGTTTTTTTGGTTATAGTCCTATGGTAATGTTGCCGTTTTCATAAGTTTGCTGTGACGCATGTGTTTCCCCGTTATTTCACCCGGCGTTTGTTTCCCATTACCTGGGTTCTGCTGTCTGGGGTGTGCGGGGTTCCGTTTTAGCTTGTGGGACTTTCCGGTATTCTGGCCGGCTTCCCAGCACCGGCTCGCGGGTTCCGTGTGAGCCTACGTGTTGCTGTATTGACCTGCGGCAGGGTGCGGTCAGCCTCCGGCCGCCAGGGGGCGCTGTGGAACGCGCGTCAAGCGTTCTCCGCCTCGTTAGCATCGGGCAGGTAGTTCGAGAATTACGGTTCTAGAATTCTCGTCACTGCGCGCCCGTTTGCCTGTGCCCTGCTCCCTGGAGACCGAACGCCCTGTTTCTGGGTCCGTATTTAGTGTGCTGGCTATTTGACACTCAGGCTGCAGCTTGGGTCGGTGTGTGTGTGGGCTTTTGCCTTCTGACGCCCTTTGGGTGTATTTCATTATCGCCAGCAGCAGGTTGAAGCAGGACCTGCAGGGACACGTCCCAGGGGTATTTTCTAGGCCTGAGTGTTGTATCCAGTGCAGGTGGTGTCCCGGGCGGGTGGTTCCCCCCCCCTCGCATACTTGCCGAGTTAGGGCTCTGCCCTTTTTTTTTCAATAGGCTGGTTCCCAGCATTCATAAGCAGTCTCGGACTGTGGAGGCGTTAGCTTTGGCGCAAGGTTATTTTTGACCTTCAATCACACCTAATACTCGTGTGAGCATGTCCAACCAGGCCGACATGCAGTGGGAGGAGAATCCCCTTGCCCAATTGCTGTGGGACGATGATTTTTATAATGCAATTGATGACTCTATTTACCGGGCAGTTGAGGAGGTAATGGCTCCTATGGAGGAGCGCCTGTCCCGAAAACTCGAGCAGTTCTGCGCTCAGTGGGCTCCTTTATTCCCCAGGGTTGTTACCTACTGTGTTAAGTAGTGTTCAGACACCAGTAAGGGGGCCGGATAGAGGGAATCAGGCGACAGTACAAGAGCGAATGGAACAGGCGTTAACTTGATCGAATGTAGGTGAGGAAGAGAAGAGGATGGTGGCGAATCAAGCAGCGCAGTGGGCTCGGAGTTCGATCTATAGTGCGGAGGATATATGGAGTGTAATGAAAGATTTTGATCCGTTTGTACAGCAGCATGCCCTCCAACATATGTCAGCTACTTTGATCATTTATGGGAACAGTGTATTGGGGTTATAGCCCCTCAAATAATATATGGTATTCGGGATCGAGTATATTCAGCTGGCATGGCCCCCGGGGAGGTTTTTGGTAATGTGGGGACGTTGATAGGCTATCGGGAGAAATTACAAAGTAATACTCCAGTTGGGAAATCCCAGTTTCCGATGAGGGAGGTGCATCCTATTTTTCATCCTGAGATCCCAGAGCAGAGGAACAAAAGAACAACGGGTGGAGGCTCGCTTTCAGGAACAGTGGGTTTATACTCCATGGAAAAGGAGTGAAGTATTGGCCCTTAAGGGTCAATTACCAGACCCAGAAAGAATCCCACAGCGTACTATAAGGAGCTGACAGAGGCAGCCTCCTTGTCAGTTATGACTCTTGCAGACATAGACATTTTCTTCGGGTTACTAGTACCTGTGGATATATGGAGACAGGTACATACTCTAGACCATAGGGTGGAGCTAGGCGGTACGTGGGACGAGATTAAAGGGTGAGTGCAGAGCGGAAGTCCGGTGAAAAACCTAGGGCTGAGATTCTGGTTTGCCGAGTCGTATTATTACGTATATGCATTCCCTTATCCCACCTCGACGGGTTGACTGGGACATGCTAACAGCATGTAGACAGTAGAAAGAGGAAAGTGTGTCAGATTTCTTTACAAGGTTTGAAGGGGTTTTCTTGGATTTCAGTGGGCAGGACTTGTCAGTGGAAGGGGGCGTTTGTTTGTTTGTTAATAGGTTTGTTACAAATTTGCTTCCGGAATTTGCTGCCCGGCTACAGGCCTCAGAGAGTACTTGGACTACCGCCTCCCCTTCAGTGATATTGAGTATGGCGCAGTATTACGAGCATTGTGAAAATGAAGAAAAAGACAAGGTAGAGAAGAAGAGAAAGGATTTGAAAACAAAAGTATTGTTGCAGCAAGTTGCTAGAGGGTCTGGAAGGGGATGTGGTGGCGGTCCGACTCAAAGGGGCCGAGGTGTTGGTAGAGGTGGTGCACCTTTGGGGTTAAACCAGTGTGCCTACTGTAAAAAGGAGGGACACTGGCGGAGTGAGTGCCCAGATTTGCTACAAAAGCTTGCGGTTCCTGGAGGGTGAGGTTTGCGAGGAAGAGGCCGTTATGAGGCTAATAGGGAAGAAGGGCAAGTGGGTGTTGCTTCAGGGGATCGTTCCGATTCAAATTATTTTAATGATCCCCGGGAACGACAATACTATCATGATGATTATATTACGGACGATGCTGCGGGAGTGTTGTATGGCTAGGACAGCCAAGGGGAGGGTAAGGGTCCAGTCAAATTCCTGTAGATCAGTGTGGTCCTTATGTCACAGCAGATTTGCATGGTTCCGAACAGAAATTTTTGGTGGACACAGGTGCAATGAATAGCTCTGTTTCACATAAACTGGTCCCTGGGGCAACTCTGTCTGGCCGTAATAATGTTTCGGTAGGCTTTTCAGGCATGCCGGTTGTGAGCCCCATTTCCACACCCCTTGCTTTAACATTGGGTCCTTTTACTGTGGACTCTCCATTTTGGTTGACGTCTAATTGTGGCGAGAATCTGATGGTATTGGATTTGCTGAAAAAGTTACATGCTACCATTTCCTGTTCCCCAGATGGTGTGTATATGACTATTGGACCTAATGTGGCCAAGGCGAAACAGTGTTTGTCGAAAGATTCACCCCTTCCAGTTGAATTTAAAGACGTACCATCCTCATTGTGGGCAAAAGGGGATACAGATGTAGGACTTCTACCCATACCACCAGTTTCTATAAAGGTTAAGGAGAATGCTGTGCTCCCTCGTATTCCTCAGTATAAGATATCACAGGCAGGGGAACAGGCTTTGATGCAGATTATACAGGACCTGAGGACCGGGGTGGTTGAGGAGACAGCGGGAAACGTATGCAATAGCCCTATACTCCCTATTCTTAAGAAGGCACCGTTAGATTCTCCTGATACCCACCCTCATGTCTATCATTTTGTAATGGACCTCCGGGAGGTCAACAAAGTAGTTGTTCCACAGTTCCCTGTGGTGCCAGACATCACTGTTCTTTTAACGATGGTTCCTTCCACAGCTCAGTTCTTTTCTGTAATAGATTTAAAGAATGCTTTCTTTAGTATTCCTATTCACTCCGACAGCAGGCACCTTTTCGGGTTTGCCCTAGCTGGAAGGAGTTTCCAATTCTGCAGGGCTCCTCAAGGGTATACTGAAAGTCCTAGTATTTATAGTCAGGCTTTAAAAAGTCAATTAGATTCTCTCTCTCTTCCCGCAGGTAATGTATTATTGCAATATGTGGATGACCTCCTGATCACCTCCGATACTGAACAGGGTTGTAGGGAGGCTACCGTTATCTTGTTGAAACATTTGGCGGGTGCGGGGCATAAAGTGTCCCTTTCCAAATTCCAATATTGTCAACAGCAGGTCACCTACTTAGGTCACCTGCTGTCGAAGGAGGGTAGGAGGTTAACACCCGAACGAGTTGATGCCATAGTTAAGATGCCTGTCCCTGTGACACAGAGAGATGTGCGTGCTTTCATTGGCATCACCTCGTATTGTCGTCACTGGATTCCTGCTTATTCTTTACTAATACAGCCTTTACTTCATTTGATTACTAAAGATGTGCATGAACCTTTACCTTGGACGCATGAATGCCAGCATGCTTTTGAACAATTAAAGATTGCGCTTTGCTCTGCACCTGTGCTTGGTACGCCTGACTATCAGAAGCCTTTCGTGCTGTACGTACACGAGACGGCTTGGTGTGCGCTTTCCGTGTGAATACAAGCCTTTGGTGGTAAGCAGAGGCCGTGTGCTTATTTTTCTGCTACGCTTGATCCTGTCGCCAGAGCTCTCCTGAGTTGTTTAAGAGCCACGGCGGCTGCTGCAGTCTCTATACGACAGTCGGCAGGGCTCGTCTTCAATCATGATCTCACAGTAATGGTACCCCATGCTGTGGATATACTTTTGAACAAGACAAAGACGCAGCACCTTACCAGTGCTCGTCTTACTGGATATGAGTTAACGTTATTTGCACGACATATTGTCATCAAACGATATGCCAGTCTGAATCCAGCCACGTTACTACCCCTCCCTTCAGACGAAAAGGACCAAGATGTCCATGATTGTTTGTTTCGTACTGAAGAAGAGACGAAGGGACGGGTAGACTTGACTGATGTTCCTTTATCTGACCCACAAGGGGAACTATATGTCGATGGCTCCTGTTTCAAATTGTCAGATGGCACCACTACAGCAGCGTATGCTATTACTGCGTTACGCACTATAGTTGAGACAGTGGGCGTTCTCTACCAATCTGCTCAGGCTGCGGAGCTGATAGCTCTTTTGCGCACATGCGAATTAAGCGAAGGACTGGCTGTCAATATTTATACTGACAGTCACTACGCCTTCGGGGTGGCCCCTAACTTTGGACGCGTCTGGGCAGAGAGAGGATTTTTGACTTCACATGGGACCAAGATACAGCATGGTCCATTGATAGAAAGACTTTTGACAGCCTTGACCCTTCCTAAATGATTGGCAATAGTGAAATGTAGTGCCCATAAAGCAATCACTGACAATGTAGGGAGAGGAAATGCCTTTGCAGATCAAACAGCAAAAGAGACAGCTAGATCAAAGATGACGAAAATGTTTGTGGCAGGCCCTGCTAGATGGGTACCGGATGTTACCATGTTCAAAAATACGTTGGACAGTGTCAGGGAAATACAGTCTGAAGCGACACTTGAAGAGCTGGCTGTATGGCAGGAAAGTACAGGGCGGTTAGATGATGAAGGGTGCTGGACTGAAAAAGGGGTGAAGCAAAGATGGATGTTACCTAATGCATATGTTTTTCCTGTAGTTAGCATGGCACATGGCCCAGCTCATATTAGCGCAAGGGGAATTTGTAAAGTATTAGATCCAGTATGGCAGAATGATAATATTTCAAAAGTTGCTGCCCACCTTGTAAGGCACTGCATTATATGTATGAGACACAATCCTGGAAGAGGTACCCCTACACCTTCTGGAAATTTTGCCCCACCTTCTTTTCCCTTTGAGGTGCTTCAGATGGATTATATAGAGATGCAACGGGTTAACAATTTGAAATATGTATTGGTAGTGGTTTGCACATTTAGCAAATGGGTTGAGGCTTACCCAACAAAGGAAAATACAGCCATGGCCACGGCGAAGGCTCTTCTAAAAGAGTTCTTCCCGTGCTACGGCTTGCCCCGCTTGATCTGGAGTGATAACGGCAGACACTTCAACGCCAGATTGATTCAATTGATGTGTGAAGGTCTGCACATTAAACAGAAATTTCATGCAGCGAATTATCCTCAATCAGCGGGCCTGGTTGAAAAATACAATGCCACCCTTAAGTTAAAATTGGCTAAGATAACAGAAAGTACCGGGTTACAGTGGCCAGATGCATTACCCCTTGCTCTATTGTCTACTAGAATGACTGTACACACTAGGACAGGGCTATCCCCATATGAGGTGGTTTTTGGACGTCCTGCGAATGTGTGTGGCGTCCCTAGACCCAAGAAATACTCGGAGATAGAGCACCCTTTGTTGATTGATTATCTGTATGACCTTACTAAAAGTCTCCGTTCTATTCATCAACAGATACACGAGACACTGCCTCCAGCACCAGAAGGACCTGGGCATCTTCTACAGCACGGGGAGGACGTTTTGATCAAGAACTTTCAGCAAAAGAACTGTTTGGAACACCGGTGGAAGGGACCCTTCTTGGTCCTCCTTAACACAAGGACGGCGCTGAGAGTGGAAGGTCGGAAACACTGGATCCACACTACACACTGCCGACGAGTTCCGCTCCCCCTCCTTTATGATCGTTGGGTACAAGAAGGAATAGGGGACCATGAAAAAGGAGCATGTCCCCCGTTTCATGCCTTTTTCTGACGCTCAGCTGACTTGGGCGAACACTGAAGACGAGAGTGAGGCCATTTTGAATGAGGCAGTTCCCCCAGAAATTAAAGCTGCACAGGGTTCCTCCTCACCTGATCGACAGGAACCTGAGCCTCGCTCTCCGACACCTGAATTTCAAATCCTGTTGCAAGATGAAACAGTTCCTGGAGTAAAAAGGTACCATTTGCGCCCTCGACAGAAGGATAGTGCACCAAAGGATTAGTGAAGTGCAGTAGGGATGGACTTCATGGATAAAGATTAGCAACATGTTCCTTTGATTGTGTGCTTCTTTCAGTTAGGATCGGAATAATTGGTGCACTCTCAGTGACATTGGACAGGATAAGTTGAGGGTGTTTTCCCTGGGGGGGGAAGAGCACCTTATCCTGAGGTTCGTGAACATTTGCAGATGAGTTGCAGCAGTGTGACTCCACCGACCCGTGCGTCATAGCACCAACGAGGATTGAACAATAGAAGCCTGCCAGGGAGGCTCGTAATGGACCCTGATACATTTCTTTTCCTTGTTTTTGATCTTATTTCTTTTTGTGTCCTTTCCACTGTGGGTTCCATTCAGTAGTCTTTTTCTGAAACTTCTCATTTGTTGTGAATAAAGTTGTCATGTATCCTTTTGGTAGGCCGATGAGGGATGAAGAACAGCCATTAAAATTTGTTGTTTTCCCTCGACTATTCTGGATAAGACAGCGGAGGATACATTTCCTTTTGCTTGATATTTTGTTGATGACCATATTTGGTGGGATTCTCTGGGTGTTAGAACATGTAAGTGATTCATCTGTTTCTAGTAATAATGTTTCTTCCACACCAAGACGAAAACGAATGCTCTCCAATAATGTTTTTCTAGACACGCATAAGAGATTTTTCAGTAATGGTGTTGCTTGTTATCCTACAGACTCTGTTACTAGCCTATGGACTGCTTATCCTCTGTCTTTAATAAATTATACATATTCCAAGCCGACAAATTTCGTTGAGGCAAAAGGGGAATTTGGCTTTGGCTACCCAGGGCCATGTTTGTATCATCGTCAGCCCACAGGAACAGGGTACCCCGGTTATGACAATAATACCTATTGTGATCATTTTTATTTTGAAGAGCAAAACATCACATTAGTGGGCTGGCATTACAAACAAGTGATAGTTCCCTGAAAAGCTGGTTATTATCCTGCTTGTTGCCCCATTCTAAATAGTACTGACTCTATTTTGTACATCAATTGCTCCGGAGTAATTATGTCTAAACAGACTTTTCCTTTAAAGAGTGTGAGGGGTTCTACAACTGTTGTCGGTAATTCTCGTTATGCAGCTGTGGATTATGACAGACCAATATATGCTCACCCTGGATTCTTTTTTCCTCACAAACGGAACATATTCAAATGTTCATAATGGTACCAATGATGTAGCCCTTGGTATGGTGCTACCTCTGGGAGTCCCTTGCAAATATACTCATAGACAGATAAAATGGGTAAAAAGAACACTTACGATGAATTTTGCGAAGGAGTAACAGAAATAGAAATAAATAATTACAGTAATGGCATCACTTTTGGTTATATTCTGTCTGCTATTTTCACTTTAGGGGGCATGGCAATGAGTAGGACTGAAAAGGCCAGGGAATATTTTGGCTGTATATTACAGATATTGTCCAATACTACAGTGGCAGCATTGCGTGACATCACCATTCAATTAGAGAGCATGAGAATATTTTCTGAACAGACTAGATATGCAGTTGATTTTATTTTAGCTAAAAACAGTGGTGCATGCTCAGTAATAGGAGATCAGTGTGTAGTAGGTATCACTAATATGGAGAAAAATATTACCAAACATATTTTAGACATTATAGAAAATGTTCAAGGCATGCAGAGTGGTAATTGGAGCTGGTCCCTGTTTGGAGGTTGGGGTTGGATTTTAGAGAAAATAATATATTTTATAGCTATCCTGATCTGCTGTTGTGTTTTGATTCAGTGCCTTCCCTTATGTCGCTCCTATTGTACCGCCTATTTAACTCCTAAGAAATTCTCAATCCATGACACCAATACAAAGATCATGCTCCAACAGGAGGTCGATCATCTAATGAACATGGATGACGAGATTTTGGTTCTTCACCTTCTATTGTTGAGTCTGTCCCCAAAGTTTCTTTTGTTGACTGAATATAAGTTTTGGTTCTATCTTTTGTTTGTTAGTATATACAAGCACATAAATATATATCTACTCTTTGTTTAGAATTGTAAAGACCCTTACCTGATGTCACTAATAAAGACGATTGTCATTAGCAATCAATGCTAAAAGGAAGGTCTGTTAGAATAGAACTGAAAATGACTATATTATTCGTATTATACTCAAAGTAATGTTAGCATTGATATAACTAATGCATTATTACGTATATTGTGTGAAATATGTAGTCAGTGGATGCCGGCATTATATTCGTCCGATTGACATGTGCACTGCCATTTTGTCTTGTTAGACGCCATTTTATAAACAGAACGAAACTGTTATGTTTGTTCCTTCTGAGAAATAGTCCTTGGTAAGTTTTGTTTCTTCAATGCTAAGATTTTGCTCGTTAGTACATTCTTCTACTGCTATATCAAGGCCTTCTCCCACCTGTCTGGTGGGGAGGATAAGCTAGACGACCTTGGGCAGTAGATAGCGTGTGCCAGGCTGTAGAACTGAAACTCATACTCTGTACCCCCATTGTATTACGACAGCTACCAGTACTTTTCCATAACAGGTGGGTCTTAGTGGGCTCTGCAACCTACATAATGTAACTTTATGCTTGTTCAAGTCAGTCCCTCGTCAGCCATTAGTAGAGGCTGATTAGACTGGACTCCACTGCAGTTTATTTTTCGAATAAACTAGCTTGTTTGCATTCTCTACTGCGTCATCGACTCTTCATTGCATGGAAGGCTAGCGGAGGTCCAGAGTGACCCTAAGCGGGTCACTTCCTTCAGTGCTTGGGCCACAGTGCCGGTGTATTTATCCATTGTGCTTTACTTTATATTGGCACTGGGTAGTTTATCCTTGACCATTATGTATGGGTTTGTAAGGGGGCTGCCTCTAAGCATGTGTCCAGGCGCACACTGGTGCGTCAAGGTCGCTGCGGGCCGATGACTCCGGCCACACCAGGTCGATGGGTCGGCAGTAGATGATAGCTAGGGGGGGCACTACACCCACAAGCCGCACCGAGACCTAGCTCAGCTGCCTCTGTGAGCGGGCGCCACCCACCCCCCCCTAACGGGTATCGTCACTCACCCCTGTGCTTTAGCTCCACAGAAGGTGGATACGGGATGCAGAGGTTTACAGTCCCCACTCACTGTAAGTTCGAGGGCTCCCAGCCATGGGACCCCGGGCGGGCGGGCAGCACTCGGACAAGGTGCCCAGGGCCTGCCTACGCCTGGGCCACTGGTCGTTGCACTCATGGCAGGCGATCCCAGCCGCCGTCCAGTGGTGATCCACCTCTCCGTCTCACCAAGAGGAGCTTATGTCTAGCAGGAGAGCCCGTGTTGATAAAGGCGGTGCAAGGCCGCGCGGCACGCACCATCCCGCTGCCGCCACGGCCCGAGCAATCCAGGCCGTGGAGATGCACCAGTATATTCCTGAGGGGGTCATATCTTCCAATGTCCAATACCAACCTCAGTGGCACCCCCAGGGTCAGGCGGGGCACTGCACCACTGCAATTTGAGCCTCCTCACGCTGCCGGATCCACCCGGAGCTCCACCCAGCCACGGCCGGAAGGGAATGAGGGAGGAGAAGGGGGAGGCTGAGAGCCCCCTCCAGCGTCCATTGTAGACCACAGCCAGGCCGCACTGATCAGCACGTGGTCAGCCTCGGGTCTCTCCCATCGGGGAATGTGCATCGGCAGGCCCAACAAAGGAGTTTCGATCAGGGCCTCTCCTCAGACTCCGACGACGACGTGGGTCTTGAGATGAGGACGCTGCAGCCGGATATGGCTGCCAAGGTTTGAATGCAAGCCGTCAGTTAGTCAGGGTGAGGGCGGCCCACGACTCCGGTCCAGCCGCCCTTCGTCTATGACCGGCCACAGATCCCACCCATCGGGGATCACAGAGCAGGCAAACCCCCAGCCGGAAAGTCGCGGCTGGGGCACTGCCGTTTGCTGTGAGGCAAGCCCAGGGGCGACTGGACCACGCCTGCGTCGCAGCCCGATATGGTCACCGAAATCCGGGTGTAGTGCGCCAATGAGGGCAATAGCACTCCACGTCCCCAGACCCGCCACCCACCACACTGTCACATGAGAGTCGCCCCTCTCCGCTGTGGATGTACGACCCAGCCTCGATCTCCTCTTGGGCGAGCAACTAGCCCTCTCTGCAGCGCGCTGCCCACTCCGGCATGTCCTCCTCGTCGAGGCTGGGGCTCTCTAGGACTCAGTTTCGCTGCAGCCGCCGGCTGCGGAACACGTCACGGCGAGCGACTTCAAAGGGGTCACAGGCGGCAGCAGGGCAATGCGAAGAGCTGTACGGGGTCTAGGAAGTAAATTTATGAGCCGATGCTGCAGGATTAATAAAGGATTTCTGCAGAGCTACGGGAGCCTCGCTAAGGCGCATCCGCCAAGTTGGACCGCCAGGCCACGCCCCATTGCTGATGGTGTTTTACCAGTGGATTTGGAAGATTTTCCTCAGGCAGGTGTTGTAGGTATGGACTTTGTTGGTGGTGGTCACTGTTGTCCTCAACGTTTCTGCTCCAGACAGAAGGACCGATTTACGTTGGTGTTAAAAAGACTGATCTTGGTTTTAAGCGTTAGGTCCTTGAAGCTCCAGATTCTCTTTAGCTGAATTCAGAAAGCCCTTCTGTTCGACCTGTCAGCCTTAGGGTGGTCTTCCCCCAAACGTTTAGCCTGCTTATCTCCTCTTTTTGCTGAATCTTTTTGTTGGCCTCTGAGCACTTTATTACTGCTGACCAGTGCTAAGGTACATGTGCTTCTCCCCTAAGCATGGTTACATTTGTTATATCTACAATTGGGATATTTAATGTAGATATAAGACCCTATTAGACTGCACTACCTGTGCCAAGGGCCTGTACATTAAATGCTACTAGTGGGCCTACGCAAAAGAAACAATTGATGGGCGGAATGCTGGACAATGCAAACATCCACCGCCAGTCACAAGGATCTGGGTTAAATCCATCATTCTTTTGCTCACCACTACACCCCAGTTCAAAATGGAATGGCACGGTGAGCAACAAAACGATGGATTTAGGCCCAGATCTCTGTACTGGGGTGAATGTATGACATTGTTCTGCATTCTGTCCATCAATTGTTCTTTTTGCACTAGTGTGCCTACAGCACTGATTGTGCCACCCACACAAGTAGCCCTTTAAGCATGTCTCAGGCCTGCCACTTCAGAATATGTGTATGCAGTTTTGCTGCCATTTGGACTTGGTATTTAAAACCCTTTGCCAAGCCTTAAACACCCCTTTTATTATACATACGTCAACCCTAAGGTAGGTCCTAGATAGCCCACAGGGCAGGGTGCTGTGTAAATTAAAGGTAGGACATGTGCTTTAATGTTTTTTGCATTTGTTTTTTTACTACTGTGAGGCCTACTCCTCTCATAGGTTAACAATGGGAATTTCTTTTTACGCTTTTAAGCTGCAATTCCTGATTATAAAGGAGTGGCTCTGTCATGTTTTATATTTTTGGAATGACAATGACAAATCTTCTTTACTGGTAAAGTTGAATTTGACATTACTATTTTTGAATTGCCACTTTTAGAAAGTGGGCATTTCTCTGCTCTTAAAGCTCTGTGTGCCTGCAGCCATTCTCCAATACAAGTCTGGGGGTGGGTGACAGCTTGACTTTGTACATTCCCTTTAGACAGCCACACACAAAGGATGGTTAGGTATGTTTGAGTGCCCATCCACATCCTGATGGTTCATCCTGGGCAGGATGGGAGAGACGACCTGACACTTACACCTGAATAGGCAGTGTCCTGTCCCCACACAAAGGGTTGATTACCCCCCTCTAGTGAGTCTGGAGCCAGGTTGGAAAAAAAGGTCTTCTGTGCACTTCAAAGACCATTCTTTGAAGTCACCCCCACTTCAAAGGCACAACTGGGTATAAGTACTGGGTCTCTGACCCCATTAAATCAGACACTTTTTGACCTGTAAACAACCTCTGTCAGAAGAACAGCTGAGCTGCTACAAGGACTGTCACTCTGTTGGACTGCTGCTCTGGACGAACTGCTTTTCTGCTGTGCTGCCCAGCTGCCTGCTGCCCTCTTACCCTACTGAGGAAGAGCTGGAATCTGCCTTGACCCCAGAGTGATTTCCATGCGCTTGTTGGCTTGCCTACTGTTTCCTGAGACTCAGGGATGTCAAAGTCTTACCACCTGCTCTTGTGCCTGGTCCATTGGAATTGGACCCAGGTGCTTGCTCGAGTCCAACCAACACATCTCCTCTCTGCAAGTAGCGGAACCGACGCATCAACGCTGTTGCGGGAGCAGAATCGTGCATAGCACTCTGAACCAGTGCGTTGCCCTAAAGAACCGACATATAAGAGCAAGCGCATTGCTGCAGCTGCAGTGTAGGAAGATGGACGTATCCCCTCAACTGCGTGGAGAAACCCGGTGCATCATCTAAGGAACCAACGCCTCTCAGCTCAGCACATTGTCTTCTGTACTGACGCATCGCGACTACTGCGTAAAGAAATTTAGCGATTCACCTTGACTGCCCAATCGACACTGACGCATCGTTCGGCTTCACCCCGCATATCACTGTTGCGACCAGGATCAAGGTAATGTGTTTAGCACACCTGCATGGCTCCTATATCCAGCCCGCGCTCCATCACAGTCCACTTGAACTCTTGACTTTGCCCTGGTTCAATGCGACCAGATAACCCCCATTGGTGCTCATTGCTTCTAAGCGTTACAGGCAGTTTTATTCTTTAAAAATGTATATCTCAAATTCTACTTATTGGATTTTTGTCGTTTTGGTCTCCATTTATTCATAAAATTATTGTCTATTTTTGTTACCTGGTGTGGAGTCTTTTTGTGGAGCTTTCATTGTGCTACTGAGTGTTGTGTTGCACAAATACCTTGCACATTGCCTCTTAAATTTAGCCTGACTGCTCTGTGCCATGCTACCAGAGGGTGAACACTGGTTAACTTCTAGTGTGTATATTACTTACCCTGACTAGGATTGGGTCCCTACTTGAACAGGATGCATACCGCTGCCAACTAGAGACCTAATTTCTAACACCTTGCTTTGCCGATTTGTGCCTTGACTTCAGCGTCTGTCCCGCCCGGCTTGTCTATGACACTGCCCACGTAGGTGAAGGCCTCAACCTCTTCCAGTGCATCACCTGCAAGAGTGACTGCAGTTAAGCTGGTTGTGCTAGCATTCAGTATCTTGTTTTTTTCCCCTGTGGATGTTGACGCCAAGTTGTGTTGATGTAGCTACCACATTGTCGGTCTTCCCTTGCATCAGCAGATGCGTATGGGCGAGTAGGGCCAGGTCATCTGCAAAGTCCAGGTCGTCGAGCTGCGTCTGAGTTGTCCACTGGATCTCATTTCTTCTCCTTGCTATGGATGTCTTCATGATCTAGTCTATAGCCAGCACAAAGAGAAAAGGCAAGAGCAAACAGCCCATGCGGATTCCGGTCCTCACTTGGAAGACTTCTGTGAGTTGTACTTCCTTGAATATCTTGCAGGTCATTCCCTCGTAAGAGCTCCTGATGATTCTTGTGAGTTTATCTGACACACCTTAGGGGCAAAGGAGTTTTCAAAGGGACTTTGTCCATGCTGTTGAATGCCATCTCATTTTCGATGAAGTTGACAAAGATGGGGGAATTCCATTTAATTAACTGCTCAACGATGATGTGCAGTGTTGCAATCTGGTCTGTGCAGGATCTACCTTTGCGGAAGCCAGCTTGCTGGTCTCACAACTGACCGTCGACTTGTTCCTTCGTTCTGTTCAGGATGACTCTGAAAATGGGACCATAGACCATCTATGCTGGAAAGAAATAGACAGACAAAAAGAAAAGAAAACGCAAGGATCCTGGGGTAGTTATTTAAACCAGGTGATAGATGACCTCTCTGCCCAAGATATTTGGAATCTCAGTATAGGGAAAAAGGCGTTCAATAAACTAGTCAACACAACAATAAAATTCTTGTCTCACTCAACGGATGAGCACACCTTATTGCAAAGACAGCATGCCTGGACGGTTATCAGCTCACATGGGAAAAAGAAGCCTCAGGAATATTTATCAGCCTTTTTCTCACTTACCCTAAAACATCAATTTATGAGGCTGCATCTTGGCATGTGGGAAACAAAAGACTTAATCCCAGCATGGAAGGACAAAAGGGAAAATCGAGACTGCAGACTATGCAGATACAAAGATGAATCTATCCAACACATTTTTTGTGTATGCCCAAAGTTATTAAAAGAACGGAAGTCACTATTAAAAACATTACTGAATAGTTTGAATATATGATCATGTAGAGAAGCTGTAATCACTTGGCTCAACGGGACCTCAATCCCCCTAGTATGCAGGGGGGTGAAACTTTTAAATGTGTATTTAAAAGAAATCGGTTGAAACTCTGTGGAGAGCGAAATAGATTTTTAAATACTATTGGACAACCAGAAAAATTTCGAAGATTTAAATGCCGTTTAATAACAAGGATGTTAGAAAGACATGAACTTCTTAAACCTTCATTTTAAATGAAATTTTAAACATCTGTTGCACAAAAGTACCTTATAGATTAACTGTGTAAAATTCTATTGATGATTTTATGTGTTTATATAAGTATGTAGTACTATTTTAAAAATGTCATTTGGTGTAATGGTTTTTGTTTTTTAAAAAGACCGATCACCCAAAATAAAAATCTTGAACGTCTTGACTCTGTTAAATACTTTGTCTGGGGTTAATAGAATAGCTATCCCTCTGTAGTTTGCACAATTACTCAGGTCACTTTTCTTGGGGATCTTGATCAAATATTCCTCCTTCCAGTCTGATGGCACCGTTTCCTCTTCCCAGATCCTTCCAAAGATGGGGTAGAGTATTTCTACTGATGTTTCAATGTTTCCCTTCAGTGCCTCTGCAGCAATGTTGTCAGATCCTGCTGCCTTCCCATTTCTCAGATGTTTGATGGCTTTCCGTATTTCTTCCTTGGTTCGTCTGCTGCAGTTGATGGCTTGTCCTTGTCAGCTGGCTGTTTGATTGGAGGAGACTGCGGCATGGGCTGGTTCAGCAGTTCTTCAAAGTGCTCCACCCATCTTTATTGTTGGCCTCTGTTACCCATGATTGTATTCCCAGCTTTGTCTTTGACATGTCTTTCTGACTTGCAGATACCAAAGAATTTCCTTGTTATGTCATAGAGTTCTTTCAAGTTTCCATGGCTTGCTGCTTCCTGGGCTTCCGTGGCAAGACCATCAACAAATTTTTGCTTGTCTGCTCTCTTTGCTTCCTTGTTGGTTTTGGTGTATCCCCCTTGAGGTTTAGTTTTTTCTGCTCTTGTTTGGCTGGTGTTAATTGCAGCTTTCTTTTCCTTTCGCTCTTGAATTTTGGGGAGATTCTTGGTGGAGATCCATTCTTTATGCTGGTGTTTCCTGGGACCCAGTAACTCCTGGCAGGTTGATATCACTGTTTCTTTGATCTTTTCCCTCTGACTGTTCAGGGCACAGAAATCTGCAAGCCTTTCAGCACTTTCGCCATGGTCACGGTTGCCCATGACTTCTTTTCACCCTGTGTTGTCACTTCCCATCTTGGCACTGAGGTCTCCCATCAGTATGGTGATGTCTATCTCAAGGCATTTCTCCAGGATGAACTGGAGTCTTTCGTAAAACTTTTCTTTTTCCTCTTCTTTGCTGTCATTTGTAGGTGCATAGCACTGGATAACACTCAAGTTAATCCTCTTTTATTTTGTGCAGATGGTCGCTGTGATGCTTCTCGGACCGTGGGCTTCCCATCCAATCAGAGCTTTGTTGGCTTTACCATCAGTGCTACTCCCTTAGTATGTAGGGTGTCCTCTTCCTCATGTCCAGAATACAGCAACATTTCTCCTGGAGCCAGTCTTTTCTGTCTGGACTGTGACCATATGGCCTTTCTGATGCCAAGCAGGGCAAGCGTTTTATTCCATCTACAATGCCACTTGGGCTGTATTCCCTATCTTGTACATGGTCCTCACATTCCATGTCCCGATGGTGATGGTCTTGAACTAAAGCAGGTAGATCGACTTTGTGCCTTCCAGAGATCTCTGGCTTTTACCACAAGGCATCAAAGCTCTACGTGGAGGAGATTGCTCTCTCCCCAAGGCCGGGATGTCTTTTGGTTGATGTTTCTATAGACAGGCTTTTTTTAGATGCTGGGGTAGCTAGCCCCATGTATAACCCTCCACCGTTCACAGCTGAGCATAGGACCGACCATAGCGGAGCTAAAGTGAAAACACAGCACAAAACAAAATCCCACACCAATTTAGAAAAATAAAGCAAATGACACCAAAATGACAAAAATCCAATCAGTAGAACCGGAGATACGCAATTTGAAAGATTCCAGGTTAGCAAAGTGCCTAAAAGCACAAAGTTCCACTGCCGTCTGGTCGTGCAAGACCGGGTGAAACTCACAAGTTCAGGATGACCGCAAGGGAGCATGGGCCAGATACAGGGACTGAGTTAGTTGCGTGGAAAGTGTTACCTTCAAAGTCCAGCGTGAAAAGTTCCGTTTGCGGTGTAAGGGGCCGCATGAGGCAGAGGGAGCTTCGCGGATGGTCATTGATGTGGCGCGAAGAGTAGGGCAGGCGTGTTGGATGGTCGTTGCTGCAGCATAAAGATCCTAGCATCGATGGTGATAGTTGCTGGAGCTTCGTGCTGGCGGTCACCGTGAGCTGTTGATGTAGTACTGCGGATTGCAGATCTTGTGCTGTCAGGCATCGTTGGCAGTCGCTGTGGCACAAAGAGTTGGGTTCGCAAGAACTCCGCATTTGAAAGCAAGGTGGCAAGATCTTGGAGCAAATGGGCCTGTTTGCGAGGAGACAAAAACTTCAGGATTTCTTCTTTTCTTTGCAGAGGAGCTCAACTGAGGCAACACTTAGAGTCCAGGACCTGAGGGTCACCTCTTGAGATTCAGAAATTCACTCCAGCAGAGGCCAGCAGGGCTCAGGCAAGTTCAATTGCAGGTCCAAGCAGCAGGTCAGCTGGGTAGTTGCAGGAAGCCTCTAGAGCTTGTTATGTCCTTGTAGCTCAAAACAGGAGGTCAGTCTGTAGACCCATGGACTCACTTCAGTCTGGGATGAAGGGTGCAGGTTCAGTCTTCCTTCTCAGCAAACAGGGAAACAGGACACAGAGTAGCAGGACAGTGCAGTGGTAGTCCTTCTGGCAGCAAAGCTGCACAGCAGTCCTTCTTCTGTAGAATCCACATGTCCAGGAGTGCACTGAAAAGTGGGTCTGAGGATCTACTTTTTATACATGGTGCCTTCTTTGAAGTAGGAGAAGTTTCTAGAGAATTCCCTATGAAGTGCTTGACGTTTTGTGACTCTCCTGCTCTGGCTGCAGGCTGGCTGCATGAACAATGCAGGTGTGACAAGTCCTTTGTGTGAAGGCAGAGCACAGCCTATTCAATTGCAAGTGTCCAACTCTGCTGCCCCATCCAACCAGTTGATGGTCCATCCAGGCACACCTAATCCTACTATTGGGTGGCTGTCTGGGAGGAATAAACAAAGTCCAACTGGCAATTACATCAAGTCATGTGACCCAAGATAAACTGCAGGCATGAAATAGTTTAGGACAGGAAATGCCAACTTTCTAAAAGTGGCATTTCCAAATTTGTAACTTAAAATCTGACTTTACCATTAACGAGGATTTTTAATACAATTTCTCAGGCACCAAACATCAAATAATTACCTGTTCCCAATCAAATGTTAGCACTTATTAAATGTAATAAGGCAACCCAATGTTATCCTGTGGGAGAAGGAGGTCTCACAGTAGTGAAAAACGAATTTAGGAGTTTTTCACTACCAGGACATATAAAACTTAAAAGTACATGTCCACCTTTTAATGTCAATACACCCTGCACTCTGGGCTACCTGGGGCCTACCTTAGTAGTGACTTATATGCAAAAAGGCTTGGCAAGTGAGTTGTTTTGTCAAGTGGAATTGGCAGTTTAAAACTGCATTCAGGCTGCAATGACAGACCTGGGTCAGGTTTTAAGGGGCTACTTAAGTGGGTGGCACAATAAGTGCTGCAGGTCCACTAGTAGCATTTAATGTACAGACCATGTGTATATGATATACCACCCTACAAGGGACTTATAAGTAAATTAAATATGCCAATCAGGTGTAAGCCAATTTTACCATGTTCAGGGGAGAGGGCGCAGGCACTTTAGCACTTGTAGAGTGCACAGAGTCCTAAGGCCAGCAAAAACTAATTCAGTAAAAACTGGAAGCAAACAAAAGGTTTGGGGAGGACCACCCTAAGGCTGACAGGTCTAACATTTGCAATAAAAAAACCTTAGAAATTCACTAAAAAAAACAAAGGTTAAAGGTAAGTTATAGTTAGCTTAAAATTTCAGTTAAAACATACCATTTTAAAAGAACAAATCAACAGAAATTTACCAGTTATAGTTATCTCAAGTAACTATAACTCATGCTCTAAATAAAGTATAATTCACACTCTTGTCATGCACTGCTAATTACCTCAATATTACATCACTCATTGCATGTTGTATGACACCATTTGAAAAATCAATGCAACATCTGAAATGGCATCATTGATAAACACTGTGCATGGCGGAGGGGCACAAGTTATAGTTATTTTAGGGCACGAGTTATAGTTATGGCTGTGTTATAGCACTTTTTAAATAACTTTTAGCCATGCCGCACAGCAGGCATACTACTCTACAACATGGCTAAAAGACTCTGGCAAAACCAATAGCTCTTGCATAGACTAGAACTTTTGGCTTTGCAAGTGCTTGCTTGTGATAACATGTAATCTATGGATGTTGTAGCATCCTCCCCTGCTCAGGAGCATGCAAATGAACACACCACACACAGAGATCTGTAACAGACTTCTTTATTTCTTCTTGCACAATCACACACTGCACTCCTTACATCATGATTTCAATAGCCACCTTAACACCTCCCAGCAGATCACGTGACTTCCTTTTCAGAGTCCACCCAGAACCACGAGGGTCCTAGCACTCCTAACATCAATGACACTACATCTCCCCCTCTGTTAAACAAAAAGGACAAATAACAATTAGCATCACATTTCCTCAATGAGTTGCTGAGGTGCTCGCACTGGTCTGCCAGATCGGGTTGTATGAGGTAATTGAGGTACACTTGGTCTAAGCACCAATGACATGGGCTCAGATGTTTAAACTGGACTCTCTGGCTGAGTCGGCTTGCTCACAACCTCAGGGGCTGATGAACACTGAGGCAAATGTATAAAGTGTGATGAACCTCTTATGATGGACTTTCTGGGACGATGTGCTGTCACCATGTGTCCCTTGCTCGTCGCAACCCTCAAAGGGTCAGCAGCAAATGGAGTGTCTGTATTCAGCTCCCATTTCTTTTTGACCAGTACCAAATCTCCTTTGGACGTGTTGGCGCTGATCAGCATAGTACTTCATCTTGTGCTTTCGAGCAGTGTCTGTGACACAAACTTCTTCAGCAGTCACTGATTGGTTCAGAGTCCATTGCGGTAGCTTGGTTCCGATGGCTCCCCCAAATAGCAGGGTGGCAGAGCTTTCACCAGTTGTGGAATGAGGAGTCAATCGATAGGTATGAAGGGCTTGACACAGGGTTTGATTCAGACTAAGAGAGTAAGACCTCCGACCCTCAGTCTAGGTCCACTCTCTCCCCGCAGCTCCGCTGTGCCATCTCTTGCCTCCAGACCCGACCTCCTCCTTGGGAGGTTCGAGGCTGCTGCCTGCTCCTGCACCTGCTGCCCGCTCCAACTGGGACCAGACTGTCTGCAACCACCGTAACCTTTCTCAGCCGTTTTTTTTCTTAATTTTTCCCTGTTGTGCCGCTGTTATTGTGCCCATCTGTGTCTTGCTCTAATTCAACCACTGTTTTTATTTTCTCGTGACTGCCTGTTCCTTTCGCCACTGCTGCCCCTGCGGCACCTCCCCCCCGGAATTCCCCCCCGGAATTCACCCCGGGAATTCCCCCGCTCCCGCCTCCCAGCCTCTCCTCCCTCCCACCTCCCCTACTTAATGGTGCCCGCTGCGCAGTCGCGCAGCAGACGTGCACTGCGGGCGCACTGCCGGTGCGACCCGACTGTGGCCAGCACCAGGAACCCTGAACCTCCCACTACCCATCGCTACGACACCACCACCCTCCTCGCACTCAACCCTGGAAGACTTAGAGAATGCCAACAGGCCTCGCCGAACACGACCCACGGCCAGTTCTCCTGCCTCCACTGCCGCCAGACACTCACCGCCACCCCGGCCTCCAACACCGCCAGCGACACCCTAAAATTCATCCTCCTCAACGTACGCTCCATACATAAACACGCCATGGAAATCTGGAACCTACTCGACTCTCTCTCGCCCGACATCGCCTTCTTCTCAGAGACCTGGACCAACGCATCCTCCGCCCCCGACATCAGCACCGCCATCCCAGACGGATACAAGATCCAGAGGAAAGACCGCCCCAACCACCCAGGAGGGGGCCTCACCATCGCCCACAAGAGCACCCTCCGCCTCACCACCTCCAGCAAAACCTTCCCCTCCGCTGAACACCTGCACTTCCAGATCCAGACCACCCCCAAAGCCACACTCCGAGGAACCCTCATCTACAGATACCCCCGGCCCCCGAACACCCTCACCGACTTCATCGCACCCCACGCCATCGCCTCAACAAACTACATACTCATTGGAGACCTGAACTTCCACCTCGACAACCCCAGCGACCCCAACTCCACTATCCTTCGTGACAACCTCGCCAGCATCGGACTTAAACAACTCGTCAACACACCGACCCACAGAGCAGGACACACCCTCGACCCCATCTTCGCAGCAGGAAACAGTGTCCAATTCAGCCACACAACGCAGCCGCCATGGACCGACCACCACTGCGTACACTTCGCCATCAACAAACCCAAGGCACCCAAACCAGCCCCACGCCCACCTCGAAGGAACTGGAGCAAGGTTACCGACAAACAACTTAACTCCACCCTCACCCGAGACAACCTGGGCACCCGACGCAAATGACGCAGCCAGAGAAACCACACCTGGATCTCCAACTGCGCAGACGAGCTCGCCCCGCTACGCAACCCCGACAGAAACGCCCCAGGAAAGCCGCCTGGTTCACCACCACTCTCCAAGAAGCCAGACGCACCTGCAGACGCCTGGAGAAGAACTGGAGAAACACCAAGACAACCAAAAACCACACCACTTACAAGGATGCCATGATGGACTACCACAATCAGATCAGAGTCACCAAGAGGAACTTCATCCACAACAAAATCCTGGCCAACTCCACCAACTCCAAGGAACTTTTCAGTGTCATTCAAGAATTCACCAATCCACGCAGCGAAGCCACAGACATCACCTCATCCCAAGACCTCTGCGACAAGCTTGGAACCTATTTCCACCTCAAGATCAAAAACGTCTACGACAACTTCATCAACCATCCACCAGGCGCCACAGACGGTCCCCCGCCCCCCAGAAACACTAGCCAGCCCACCATCTCCAACTGGACACCGATCACGACCGAAGACACCGCCTCAACCATGAAAAGCATCCACTTGGGGGCCCCAACCGACCCCTGCCCCCCTCACATCTACCACAGAGCCACGGCGCCATCGCACCCGAACTACAACGCACCATCAACACCACCTTCTAAACAGGCACCTTCCCAGACGACTGGAAGCGCGCAGAAGTCAGACCCCTGCTCAAGAAGCCCACAGCTGACCCCACCAACCTCAAGAACTATCAGCCCATCTCGCTCCTCCCCTTCGCAGCCAAAGTTGCAGAGAAAACAGTCAACAGGAAACTGACACGATTCATTGAAGAGAACGCCATCCTCGATCCGTCCCAATCCGGATTCCGAAGCAACCACAGCACAGAGACCGCCCTACTCACCGCCACAGACGACATCCGCACCCTCCTGGACCAAGGCCACTCCGCAGCCCTCATCCTACTCGACCTATCAGCGGCCTTCGACACCGTCTCCCACGGCACACTAGTCGCCAGACTACATGATGCAGGCATACAAGGAACAGCCCTCGACTGGATCCGATCATTCCTCACCAGAAGAAGCCAAACGATCAGACTCCCACCCTTCCTCTCCGACCCCACGAAAATCACCTGCGGAGTCCCACAGGGTTCATCACTGATCCCCACCCTCTTCAACATCTACATGGCCCCCCTCGCAGTCATCGTCTGACAACACGGCCTCAACATCGTATCCTACGCCGACGACACCCAGCTCATCCTCTCCCTCACCAAAAACCGCACCACTGCCAAACTCAACTTCCAGAAAGGAATGCAAGACGTTGCAGTCTGGATGACCAACAGCTGCCTGAAGCTCAACGCAGAGAAGACAGAAGTCCTCGTCCTCAGTACCACCCCTTCTGCATGGGACAGCACCTGGTGGCCGACTGCCCTCGAAAGCTCACCTACCCCCTCAGACCACGCCAAGAACCTCGGCATCGTACTCGACTCATCACTCACCATGAACCGACAGGTCAACGCCGTCACCTCCAGCTGCTTCAACACCATCCGCATCGTCCGCAAGACCTTCAAGTGGATCCCCCCTGAGTCAAGGAAGACAGTCACCCAAGCACTCATCACCAGCAGACTGGACTATGGAAATGCACTCTACGCCGGCAACAACAAGTCCCTACTCCGCAAACTCCAGACAATACAGAACACTGCCGCCAGACTCGTCCTCGGCATCCCCCGACATGAACACATTTTTTTTTTTCCAGTTTGAATTCGTAGGCAGAAGGTTGCAGGGGTCCCGGAAGCAGCGGACCACAGCACATGAGCCACCTTACTTTTCGACTGACCCTGGATTGAGGAGGGTACAGTTGCAGAGAAATCAAAGAATAGCTCTGCCTTACAATTTCTTCTATTTGACCTTCGAGACTACTTTTTTCTCGCACAGTCCATTTGAAGTTTCCAAGCCCTGATGAAGTCCATAATCTGGACGAAACGCGTCGGCTGTTTGGCTGCTGTCTTTTAACCAAAAAGAAGATTAAAGAATTTGTTTATTTTGTTACCCTATGGATGGACATAATTTCTTTCTTCGCTTGTTGGTGGTGCACTCCACATTGGTGTTATAATTGACTCTTGGTCGTGAAGACTGCTCCTTGGGAACAGCAGGAGTGGTGGAGGGGCACACGGTTTGAGCAAACAGGCTCAGAATATTGGACTCTTTGGGAGATTATATTTGGGGAGGTGCGTCACATGCACACTTGTGTGTATTGGTTAGGCTTGTTGTTCCAATTTTGAGGTTCATCAGCCCACATCTACGAAGTCTCCACTGGCTCCCCGTGGAGAAAAGAGTCACTTTCAAAATCCTCACTCACGCCTACAAATGCCAACACAACAACGGACCCAAATACCTCAACGACAGAATCAACTTCCACGTACCCAAAAGAAACCTCGCACTGGCCGAAACCCCAAGCATCCACAGAGTCAGAGCAGGCAGAAGATCCTTCTCTCACATTGCAGCCAAGACCTGGAACGAGCTACCAGCAGACATCAGACGCGCCTCCTCCCTGAACACTTTCAGGAAGACCCTCAAGACCTGGCTCTTCGGCTAAACAGATCTGCGGACCCCCCCCCCTCAGCGCCTTGAGACCCTCACGGGTGAGTAGCGCACTTACAATTCCCCGATTGATTGATTGCTTGACTAATTCCCTCCATCAATGCTTGCTGTATCACTCTGTTAAGGGTACCCATGAATCGTTTGACAACACCATTGGCTTGAGACCACAGAGGTGTGCTATTCTGATGCTTGACATTGAGTTGAATGAGAAATTCCTTGAACTCTCTGCTACTGAATGGCAGGCCATTGTCAGATTTGAGGAGAGCGAGAATGCCCCACGCCACAAAGATGGCATAATGCCGTTTGATGGCCTTGCCATGGGATGTTGATGACAAGTCCTCTAACATAGGAAAGCATGAATATTCATCAATAACTACCATGAGATGATGTCCATTTTCTAGAGGACCAAAGAAATCAACTGCAGCTCTTTCCCAAGCACGTGCAGGTAGGTCAGACATTGTCAGTGGATGTTATGTCATCTTGGGGGATAAACAGTTGCAGAGATGGCATGCTTTCAGTTCTTTCTCAACCTGTTCATCTAGGTGAGGGAACCAGACACGATCTCTTAAAGCTCTTTTGGTGGCTACAATGCCACAATATCATTCATGAGCTAGTTCAATAATGTGCTGTCTCAGGCTTTGGGGTATGACAATTCTCGAGCCTCTCAATATGATACCCTCTCAGATGACAGACAGTTGTTCATCCTACACATTCTTGAATTTCCGAAACTCAACATCATCGGCAAAAGGTCGAATACGTGTCTTCCACGAATGAGCTAAAATGATGTCTTTGAGGATGCACATGTCTATGTCCTTATCAATGGCAGCAATAATCTGTTCAATGGATAGAGCTGATGACGTGTTAAATCTCACAATAAAATTGACATACTCCTCAGCTGCTTTGGATGTTGAACTGCAGCAGCACTTGTGAAAAGTAATCAGAAGGGTTTTGATCTTTCACCACCTTGTGCACAATTTCATAGTCATACTCTTGCAGTCGCAATCCCCACCTCTCAATGTGAAGGGGCATCTTAGCCTTTGGATTTCCAAAGATGGTGAGCAACACCTTGTGGTCCGTGATAATGGTAAAACATTTTCCATATAGTAACACATGAAAATGTTCACAGGCCCACACTACAGCCAGACTCTCCTTTTCTGGCTGAGAATAGGCATGTTCAGTTTCAGACAAGCTTCGACTGGCATAGACCACAATGTGTCTCTAAGCATTTGGATGACCATTGTGTTGAGCAAGGATGGCCCCAGCCCCACCGGGTTTGCATGTACTATGATCTTAGTATGTAGTTTGCGGTCAAATTAGGCCATTTCAGTTGTATTCTCAATTGCATATTTTATTCTTTAAACCTTTGATCACAGTAGGGAGACCACTGGAAGGGGGCATTTCACTTCGTCAGCTCTTTCAATGGAGCACTCACCTTGACAAAGTCACAAATGTATCTTGAGCAGTAACTGGCCGTGCCTAGGAAAGATCGCAGAATAGCTACATCTTGTAGCGGGCAGGTGGATGACAGTGCTTGCACCTTGTCAGTGTCAAGTGTCATTCCCCTTCCGGGAATATGTGCACAAATAATTTAAGTTTGGTCTTGTGAAACTCACACTTTGCTGCATTCAGAGTGAGACCTGCTTCAGCAAGTAGCTGGCACACTTGTGCAAGAGCTTTGTCATGTTGCTATTGTGCTGTCCCAAATACCAGCATGCCATCACTGTAATTAAAAGCAGTGGTTAACAGGTTGAATTATTCCACGTATAACATCTTGGAATATTTCTGTAGCCGCAGAGTCTTTTATATCTGAACAGACCAGCATAAGTCGAAAAACTAGTAATGTACCTACAGTTTTCTTCCAGTTTGAGTTGATGATTTCTGTTAGAAATGGGGTATCTAGTTGGCAGAGGTTTGCACCCTGTCCAAGCAGGGACCACCCTAGTCAGAGTAAGTCAGATACACACCCTAAATGGACATGTACTCGCCCTCTGGTAGCGTGGTGAAGAGCAGTCAGTCTTAACTCAAGCGGCAATGTGTAAAGTATTTGTGCCACACTTAAAATAAGTGACTTAATGAAAACACCACAAAAAGACTCCAAACAGGTTTAGAAAATAGATAATATTCATCTTATTAAAACAAGACCAAAACAACAAAAATCCAACCAGTAGAAGTCAAGCTATGAATTTTTAAAGATTAAAATAAGAAACAATGCTTAGAAGTCAGTAGCTCTAAAGGGTTCCTTGAGGTCACGCTAGACTGGGATAAATCTGAAATGTCAAGCAGACTGTGATGGAGCACAGGTCCGATACAGTTCCGAACAGGTCCAGCTGAAGTTTTACCTTCTCAAGTTGAGCCAAGAGTCCAGTTAATGGGGAAGAGGTTCGCAGGGAGCACAGTGAACGTTACTGAGGGTGGTCCGAAGCGCGCAAAGAGCCGCCGGACGTCACAGACAGACAGGGGGGTGCCTCGTGGCCTTGGGTGGTGATTTTGCTGATGGAAGAGACGTAGTTGCGCCTGTTTGCGCTGATCCTTTGTGTGAGCAACGTGGTTCCAGAGCAAACAGGCCCGTTAAGGGTCGCGAAGAGCCCAAAAGCTCAGGGGCGCAGGAACTGTAGATAATGATAGCAGCTGCAGGACCCACTTCTGAGGCACAGAGCTTGGAGGGGCACCTCCGAAAAGGATAGGATTCATAGACAGCAGCATCCAGCAGCTCCAGCAGAATTGTAGCAAATATTTTGTGTGCTTGAGACTTCAGAAACAGGAGGCAGGCCAGCAAGCCCTTGGAGTAACTCTGGGTTCAGTCCTTGGTCCTCAGCAGGGCAGAGATCACCAGGAATCAGGGCAGCTCAGCAAAGCAGAGAAGAGTTCCTCAGAACAGACAGTCACAACAGAGTGGCAATCCTTTAGCACAGCAGCCTTTACTCCCGCAGAGTTCCTTCCAGGTTTAGTAGTGTACTGATTTGATAGGGCCAGAGCCCTGGTACTTATTTCTAAAAGTGCCTTTGATGTAGGGGGTAACTTCAAAGGAACTCTCTGAAGTGCATAAGGATTCCTTTCAGCCTAGCGCTGGCTCCAGACTACCATTAGGAGGTACATCAGCCCTTTCTGTGTTTGCAGGGCACAGTCTATTCAGATGTAAGTATGAGCAACCTCTCCACCTTCCTGCCCAGGAAGGCTATCAGAATACAGATGAATCTCCTGTCACACCCAGCTCTTCCTATGTTGTGTCTGTCTGGAGGGAATGCACAAAGTGTGGCTGTCACCTAGCCCAGACGTGTATTGGAGACAGGCTGCATGGCACACAGAGCAAAGTTAAGAGCAGAGAAAAGTCCACTTTCTAAAAGTAGCATTTCTAAAATGGTAGTGTCAAATCCAACTTTACCATTAAAGAGGACTCAACACCGCCATTCCAAAGATATTAAACATGAAGTAGCTACTCCTTTCCAATAAGTATTTACAGCTTAAGAGGTGTTTTAAGGAATCCCCAATGCTGGTCTATGGGAGGGGTAGGCCTCACAGCAGTGAAAACCAATTTTAGCTGTTTGTCACTGCCAGGGTATGTAAAACTTAAAAGTACATGTCCTGCCTGCCTTTTAGTTACACAGCACCCTGCCCTTAGGATCACTTAGGGCCTACCTTAGGGGTGGCTTATGTGAAATGAAAGGGGGGGGTTAAGGCTTGGCAGGGGTTTTTAATTGCCAAGTCAAAGTGGCAGTAAACTGCACACACAGGCCCTGCAATGGCACGCCTGAGACAGCTTTGGAAGGCTACTTGTGTGGGTGGCACAATCAGTGCTATAGGCCCACTAGCAGCATTTAGATTACAGGCAGTGGGTATATGGTATACCACTTTACAAGGAACTTACAGGTAAACTAAATATGCCAGTTAGGTATACACCAATGTCAATATGTTTAGGGGAGAAGCATGTGCACTTTAGCACTGGTTAACAGTAGTAAAGTGCTCAGAGTCCTAAAGCCAACAAAAATATATAGCATAAAGTGGAGGGAAGCACGCAAAAAGTTGGAGAAAGACCATCCTAAGGATGACAGGTCCACGTGCCCCCGTAGCTAAAAGTGGGGAGAGCTACCCAACCTCTAGGGAGTTCTCATCACAAAGGTGAAAGATCCTGGACAGACAGTCAGCATTGGCATGGTCTACTCCTGGTCTGTGTTCCACCCTGAAGTCCATACCCTGTAGGGAAATGGACCACCTCCACAATTTTGCGTTTTCACCCCTCATTTGCTTGAGCCACATGAGGAGCCTGTGGTCAGTCTGAATCAGGAAGTGAGTGCCAAACAGGTATGGCCTCAGCTTCTTCAGTGCCCAAACCACCGCAAAAGCTTCTCTCTCCATTGCATTCACCCTCTGTTCCCTGGGGAGTAACCTCCTGGAGATTAAGGCTACAGGTTGGTCCAGGCCTGTTTCATTGAGCTGTGAAAGTACTGCCCCATACCATGCTCTGAGACATCTGTTCGAACAATAAATTCTTTGGGGATTTCAGGGGCCTTGAGCACAGGAGCTGTGCACATGGCTTGCTTCAGGAAATCAAATGCTTTTTGGCATGCCTCTGTCCAAATCACATTTCTGGGCTGCTTTTCTGAAGTCAGCTTAGTCAACGGGGCAACAATGGTGCCATATTCCTTGACAAACCTCCTATAGTACCCAGTGAGGCCCAAGAATGCTCTTCCCTCAGTTTAGGATTTGTGGGCCTGTTAGTCCATGGTGGTTTCTCTCTTGGTCTGAAGGGGTTGCACCTTCCTCTTGCCGACCAGGTGTCCCAAGTACACCACCAACCCCCTGTCCTATCTGGAACTTACTGGCCTTGATAGTCAGGCCTGCCTGTTGCAGAGTCTGAAGCACTTCCACGAGGTGAAAGAGGTAGTCTTACCATCTGATACTGAAGACAGCTATATCATCCAGGTAGGCAGCTGAGAAGTCTTCAAAACCAGCAAGAACCCGGTTCACCAGCCTCTGGGAGGTGGGAGGGGTGTTCTTTAAGCCAAAGAACATCACCCAAAACTGATAGTGGCCCTCTGGAGTGGAGAAGGCTGACCTCTCCTTGGCTCCCTCTGTTAGATCTGTCAGTACACAGATGTAAGATCAAAGGTACTTAAGTACTGGGCAGCCCCTAACCTGTCAATGAGCTCATTCGCCCTAGGGACAGGATAACCTCAATCTTGGTCACCGAATTTAGCCCTCTGTAATCCACACAGAACCTCAGTTCATGTGTGGTGCCCGGTGGGGCAGCTTTTGGTTCCAGAACCAGAGACTGAACCAGGGGCTAATGGAGAGTTTTATCACCCCACAACTCCAGCATCGTAGAGACTTTGCTCTTGATGCTGGCCCTCACCTTATCCGACAACCTGTATGATGCATTCTTGACAGTGAGGTTGTCCTCTGTGTCCCCACCTCATGGGTATACAGTTGGGTAATCCCAAGAGGAAGGGAGAAAAGAGAGGAGTACTGTTCCAACACTTGGTGACAGTCCCTCTGCTGTTCAGGAGTCAGAGTGGGGGAAAGGATCACTCCTTCCACAGGCCCATCCTTCTCCTTTGAGGCTAAGAGGGCAGGGAGAGGTTCACTCTCTTCTTCCTCTGCCCCATCTGTCAACATCAGCATGGTGAACTCAGACCTCTCAAAATGTGGTTTGAGGCGACTGATGAGAAGCACCCTGTGGGGTTGCCGGGGTTTTTAAGGTCCACCACATAAGTGGCCTTACCCTTCTTCTCGGTTACCTCATAAGGCCCAGCCCAGCGGTCCTGAAGGGCACTGGGCTCCACGGGTTCTTTAACCCACACTTTCTGTCCAGGCTGTAATTCCACAGTGGTAGGATTTTGGTCCTACTGCTCCTTCTTTACAGCCTGACTAGCTTCCAAGTTGTCTAAAGCTTGCTTTCACAACTTAGACATTTGGCTACGAAAGACCAGCCTGTAGCTTACAACATCCTGGGAAACCTTCCTGGAGCTTTCTCCTACCCTTCCTTCACCAAACTGAGAAGTCCTCTGATAGGGTGACCGTACAGAAGCTCAAAGGGGTTAAAATCCACTCGCTTCTGCTGTACCTCCCTGTAGGAAAGCAACAGGCAGGGCAAGAGGATATCCCAATTTTTCCTCAAACCCTCAGGCAAGACAGTGTAATTCTCACCTGTCGTTTACGCAGGGGCGAGATGCAAGATCTGAAGCAAGGTCCCAACTTCCCACATCCACCCGTGCAAGCCCAGCAACGTCAAAGCCAGCACAGTGGAAATGGGGGAAGAGGGGAAACGAAACAAGGAAAGAACAAGCATTTGCAATGCAATAGGTCTTGCATTAAAGAGAGTTTAAGCTATTGGCAATGCAATAGCTTAAACTCTCGCAAATGCGAGACCTATTGCAGTGCAAATATTTGTTTTTTTACTAGCGCCCATGCGGCGCTTTCACATTCATGAAGGCCGTGCCCCTTTCTTTAGACAAGCAGTGTCTAAAGAAAGGGGCGTGTCCGACATTAAAGTGAAACCGCGGCATGGAGGCTTTGACAAAAAAAAAAGCATCTGTTTGTCAAGTTGACAAACAGATGGGGTTTTTTGGGGGTAAAAGCGCCCATGCCGCGCATTTACTGTAATGTCGGCCGCATACCTTTCTTTAGATGCGGTTTGTGTAAAGAAAGGGGCGCGGCCTCTATGAATGTGAAAGCGCCGCATGGGCGCTAGTAAACAAAATAAATAAATAAATAAGCACAGCTGCTTAATGTAGACCGCCCTGCTAAAATAAATACATAAAAAACACGACCACTATATTTAAAGCGGATCGCCATTAGTAAAAATTTTAATAAAAGCGGGCAGCATGCTGCGAGGTAGTGGGTGGAATAGGGAAGAGCATTAAATAAAATAGTGCTCACCGAGTTATAAAGCAGACCATGTAACAACACCAGTAAAAGGTCCAGACGTTATGAGAGGTAACAAATGCAGACAAGGCGGCACCAAGGAGGGACTAACAAGCCTAATAACGACTCAGAAGCCAGCGTTTATGAAGGACAATGACACAAGACAAATAAAAATATGAGCAGAGAGTGGGCGGGCTTCAAAGCCATACTCCACTACTGCATGCCTCACAGCAGCGCATGCGCTGCCCAGGCTCAACCTAAAAAGGGAGGCACGTCACCAATTCGCTTCAGGTATGGATATTCTTGTTGAGTGGTCTTTATGTGGTTCCTGTAGTGAAGATAAGGTTATAAGTATTACCATGTGCATGTATTCTGGTGATAAAGCTTACAAACAATTAGTGTGATACTAGATATAACTATCTGTGTAAGGTCGCTCTTCCGCTTAGGTATATATGATATCAGAGAGCAGAATCAGTTGTATCATCTATTAGGAAGATTAAACCATTAGGTGTTTTCTACTTAGAACAATGGGACAGTATAGTTAAGGATGTATAGGGTATAACTAACCTAAGAGATGATCAGCATGGAATCCAATTAAAGCCCAACTTATTCATATCTATTTTAAAACCAGGGGAAAAAACAAAAAACATATTCTCCCGAAATGGATAGGGTTAAAGAAAAAATAAAATATAGAAATACACAAACATGTGCAGGGCTAAAGTACAATGAAAACTCAGCCCCTTAAATAATCAGGAGACTAATTTATATTTATATTGTCCTTACAGCCATCAAGCATTGTCAGCAAGGAAGAGAATCTCCATAAACCGTGGAGACATATATCAGATAATTATATACTGTTCAAATCAAATGTTACAGTCTTTAAGGAGCATGGATTCTTTGTGAACTGTTTTCTTCTTTCTTTTTATATTTCAGGAGCATTCGTGAAGGCCTTACGGCACCAGACAAGAAGCTGAGATGCAGAAAGTGAAGCCAGAATAAACAACGCCTAAGTCCATCGAGGAAACGGCGACAAAGCCTTACAGGAGCAACTTGAAGGTGCCCGCTGCGCCGGTCGAGCAACAGAGATGCAGGAAGGGGAGCCCAACGAGGGAACGCCGTCAAGCGCCCGACCAACCTGGAAAGAAATCAGGTAAGTGTTTAGAGGGGCAGGACGAAAGACGTGCATGCCTCAACTAGAACGTGAAGCGCTCTTCCGCCCTGCTCGACCTCCTTTACTCCTTCCTTGCTCTGACCCACGCGCACATGAGATCGGGAGCGGAGCAGGCCTGACAGTACACCCCCCCAAAACACCCCCCACCGGTGTGGGTTTACCGGGATAGCGTCTATGGAACAAACGCAACAGTCGAGGGGCATGGACATGTCCATCAGGTTCCCACATACCATAACCTTTCGAGTGAACCAGATACTGCAATCGACATCTCACTCTACGGGAATCCACAATGGCCTCCACATCATATTCAGGTTCATCATCAACCAATGCTGAGGGGGGCGTGGGGGGGGGGATTGAACAGGTAAACTTGTTCCTGACACCACCGGTTTCAATAATGAAACATGAAAATCCGGGTGGACCTTTAGAGAAGAAGAGAGGTTTAACTTCATGGCTACAGGATTAACTACCTTTATGATGGTATAAGGACCAATGAAACGAGGTTTGAACTTCCGTGTTTCTTGCACCGCAATGTTATGTGTGGACAACCACACCCTGTCTCCAATTGCATAGTCAGGAAACGGCCAGTGATGGAGATCCACACTTTCCTTGTACATGCTCTTAGCTTTGTTTAGGTTCATTTGGGCTGTCTTTTGTGTCTCATGAATGTGATTTACAAATTCGAAGGCTGCAGGAGTAGGTGTGGAAACAGGAGGGGGCAAAAGTAGATAACGAGGATTAAATACATAATTACAGAAAAAAGGAGAAAAACCGATAGAAGAATGCTTCCCATTATTGAAAGCAAACTCAGCCGCCCATAAAAATGTATCTGAGACAGCAGAGGAGAGAAGCAATTGACACCTTAGGTATTGTTTTAGGCATTGGTTCACTCTTTCTGTCTAATCGTCTATCTGAGGATGATGTGCAGACAAAAGACGTACATCAATGTGCAACAGGGACCCCCAACCCCTTCCAGAATTTAGATACAAACTAGGGAGCTCGGTTAGATACGATGATAGACGGAAGGCCATGTAATCTCACTATGTGTTGTAGAAATATGGTGGCTAACTCTTTAGAGGTAGGCAATGTTTTCAAAGGAACGAAGTGTGACATTTTTATCAACATAACCACAACCACCAAAATGACAGTGAACCCTCGAATAGTTTGTGGTAACTCTACAATGAAATCCATGGAGATGGAATACCAAGGGCTACGGGGTGTTGGCATGGGAGCCAATAATACAGCTGGGATTTGGTGAGAACGTTTACTCTGAGCACAAACACAATATTGTTGAATGTACTGGTTGGTATCCTGAACCATAGTGGGTCACCAAAAGGATCTTCTGAGAAGTTCAATGGTTTTCTTGTAACCTGGATGCCCAGATAACATGTGAGAATGGCACAATTCAAGAGCTTCTTGTTGTAAGGGTTTTGTAGAAATCACCAAACCACCTTGGGTCTACAGAATGTCTTGTACTCTTACCCCATTGAGCTTCTGTTCCAGTTCCTCTACCTCTTTGTAATTTTGTGCTTGTAACACCTCACTCAAAAAGGCCTCCTCTGAACATATGGCCGCCAAAATTAATTCTTGTGCTATGATAAGGGGATGATGTATGGTAGCTTCCGCTTCTTCATAGCCATATCATGATCAAGCATCTGCTTTTCCATGTTTTTTGCCTGCCTGAAATTGTATTATAAAATCAAAATTACTGAAATAGTGTGTCCAGCACAATTGTTGCATAGATAGGGCTCTAGCTGCCTTTAAAAACTGTAAGTTCCTATGGTCAGTAAGAACGGTCACTGTATGCAGAGTACCCAACAGATACTGGCGCCACTCTTCAAAGGCGCATTTTATGGCTAGTAGTTCCTTGTCTCCTACAGAATAGTTTTGTTCAGCTGAAGTCAATTAATGAGAATAAAAGGCCACAGGATGTAAATGGCCAATTTCTTTATCTCTTTGTGACAGAATACCCCCAATGGCAACTTGAGATGCATCAGCTTCAACTATAAACAGTTGAGATGAGTCAGGATGTTTTAAAATAGGGACAGTAGCAAAAGTGTTTTTAGTTTAGTAAAGGCTTCTTCAGCCGCAGAAGTCCAGCAGAAGGAAACCCCTTTTTCAACAGCTTAGTAATGGGAGTTGCCAGAGGTGCAAAGTTATCAATAAAACGCTGATAAAAGTTAGCAAAGCCCAGGCAGCTCTGTACTCTTTTTACAGAAGTAGGGGAAGGCCAACTCATGATGGCCATTATCTTTTGTGGATCAATTGTTACCCTCTCAGAAGATAGCACAAATCCCAAAAAGGTCACTATTTGTCAGAACTGTATCCTCAGGATCGTATTGAAGCTGATATGGTCCACCTCCTGATATCCCCAATGTCTGATAGCAAGTAAACAGACATTAGGGGCGATCAAGCGGGGGAAGGAAAGGAAGGGAACAGCGGGGAGGGAGACCTGAAACACAAGGAAAAACAATCAACCTTCGTTTCAGCTAATCACATATGACTCTAACATACTGATTCATTTAATCATATCATTTCTACCCCTGTTAATACCTGTAAAGAAATAAACGTTGTGCTGCCTTATGCTCCAAGAGCTGTCTGTTAGTAGAAGATCATCCACTGCACATATACACATCTACTTGGACATAAAACAAGAAATACATAAAAATCATGAAAGGACTTTCCAGGTAATGTGACAGGTATGCCTACATGAATCTCACATACCCTTTATAGCAGTAGGAGGGCTGAACAGGGGCCGAGAGATAAGGCCACGCAGCTCTCTCTAGTCCTAACCCCTGCTGTGGAGAAAATAAATACAGGACAGTGAAAGCAACACGAAAGGACTGTATTCCAGCTTATAAGGTCAATGCGGCAGCAGTCAAATAGCACAGTTGTATTACTTCATGCAATCATGGTTTGGGAATTGTAGACCGTAATCCCCCAAGAATGTCATGTGCTGAATATCACCAATGCAGTAAACGTAAAGAAAGTAAATGAGGAGTCAAAAATGTGGATAGTGGTATCCACAACAATCCGGTGAAACTAAGGTGCACAATAGTTTCCACAAATGAACCTCCTCACCCCCACACTCTGCATGAGCTAACCGCAATTGTAGCTCGCCAACAAGAGTGAAAACGGGGGAGGAGAGTTGCCACACAAAATGCTTGAAAGCAGCACTCCGCTTTCCAAACTCTGAGTGAGTTGGTACAGCAGCAATCTATGTGCGCTGCCAGCGCACCACGAACACTGGAATAGTTCCCGCTTTTTTCCAAGGCACAGAAACAAGAACAAAAGCTGGTGCAAAGCACCCTTACCGAACCTTAGTTAACCAAGACTCTCTGGGACAAATAGGATTAGCGGCAACGGCCCCATTCTTCCGGTCCCTCAAGTAGCGGTGACGTCAGTGACGCGCGCGTCAAAACGCACACCGCGAAGCCTGCCAGGAAATGTAGTTTCCTCCTGATTCCCCTCGCGCTCACCACAGGTACCTATCAGTGTTCACGGTGCACGCCGAGTCAGCGCTGGTGTGCTCTGACACTATTGATGTGTGGAAATCACACTTATCCAGCTTCACATATAAGTGATTCTCTCTCAAGCGTTCTAACACAGCCCTCACATGTCCTACATATTCTGTGGTAGTTGATGAGTATACCAGGATGTCATCTAGCACTTCAAGCACAGTACTCTAAAACAACACCCGGAAACACTCATTGTAGATAACTACCACACAGCGACCAACGGCAACACGAAAACTAACTTCATTTTTTACACTAATCGCCCGACTAAATGGAAAAACACCTTCTCTCTTCACCTTAAAGTCGCCAAGTCAGTAATCATTCCCTATGGTGAAAAAATCTCCACCACTATCTCTCTGACCTTCAAAGGGGAACTCACCATTTCCATCTACAGAACTGGAACCATTCTCATACAGGCCACCGACCCGCACCTCACCACTTTTGACCGCCACTTCCCCACCTACTTTCCTCGTTAACTCAACTGACCCACCAAACCCTATCTCCCCTATCCCCCACCACCCTCACTAATAACGTGGAACTGATCCAATCTCCCTGCCCTGAAGAACCTCTCTTCAACTCATGGACATCCACCATCACTCACTACAATCACACTACCCCCATCATTACTCTCCGCCGCCAAACGCCCACCATTATTACATCAACTGATCACACCAGGAACAACAAAATCACAATTAACAAACACCACAAGGCCGATCTCGATCTCGTTAGCTCGGACTTCACCCTCAGCCCTCCCACGACTGAAATCCCCACAGGCACTCCCCTCTCGACCTCTGATAATCTGAACCCTCCCTCTCAAACTACCCCTTCCTCCAACACAGACCCTCTTCCCCCGACCCTTACTTCCCCCTTGTCCAACGTCATCTCCAATCCAGCGGTCACTCTCCCCCCTACCACCACTGCACACTCCCCTTCCGATGTCCCACATCCACAGGCACAACCCGTCTCCACCGCTTACCTCACTGACCACCCCCGTGACTTCCCCATGTCCAACGTCTTCACCAATCCAGCAGACACTTTCCCCCCTATTATCACCGCCCACTCCCCGTCCGCCGTCGCACACCCACATACACAACCTGCCTCCACCGCTAATCTCATTGACATTCCCCGGAACTCTGACTTCCTACCTAGAATTTCTCTCCCTCCTCACTTGGACAGTAGACCCTCTACTCCTCCTCTGAACTCCTTGAATGGGAGCATTACTAATCCGGCTCCCCGCGTCCAACCTCTCCCCTCTCCTAAACCCACTGATTCCGTCCAATCCCTGACCCCTGTTCACTCTCCCTCCATAGACCCAAGTCATTCTCGATCCCTGCCAGAAACCTTAAACTTTTTCAGCTCAATAACACAGCAACTGAACAGAATGGAGCAGAAAATTAACTCCCTTGCTGCCGATCTCCTACACTTACAACAAGTCCTTCTCAACAGGACCAAGCCACCGTACTCCCTCTCGCCGGATAGATTTGCTCATACCCCCCTCAATACCTCTCCCATGGCCCCACAGAGCACCCCCCGACCCTCCAGTCCGTCAACGAGTCAGGCACTTCGACCCAACCTGGATCGCCTCCCCCTTTCGGTACTGAAACCTGATGTGATCAACGACCCTTACCTCGCTCTGAGCCAGAAATCAGCCCCTTTCCCCATCCCTGTTATTGTTGGCACTAACAGAATCCCTAAAACTGTCCACTCGCCTAGACCTCCTGCTCAATACTCCTCTATCCACCTAGCTCCCTCCACCATCAAGGCTCCCCGCCCTCTCTCTTGCATGCTCCTAAACTGCAGATCAGCAGTACAACACGCCACAGACATTGCTGAAGCTCTACTCGCTGAAGAAATTGACATCGCTTTCCTCACAGAATCCTGGCTCAAAGTCCACTCCACCCCCATTCTTGACATTCTCACCCCTCCAGGGTACAACATCATCAGACAAGACAGGCCAATCAAAACTGGGGGGGGACTAGCCATCATTCACAAAGCTGGAATACAGATCACCAAACTTAAACCTGCAGAATACCTATCGTTTGAATACATGGGTGTCGAACTCACTGCCAAGGGCACCTCTCCCATCAAATTCCACACCATCTACCATCCTCCTGGAGAGCGTACCCTTTTCCCCGAAGAACTAACAGACCTAATAACATGTTTCTCCATGACAGTCACAAAAGACGTACTCCTGGGTGACCTCAACATCCACTGGAATGACCCAGAAGACTCCACTGTCCAGAACCTATCCAACCTACTTGAAATATACAATCTCAAACAACTCTGCAATGAACCAACTCACATCAAAGGTGCAACACTGGATGCGATCATTACCAACAATGAACTGGTCTCTCTGAGAGCGATTTCTCCCATTGATTGGTCAGACCACCACCTCATTCTGTTCAAGATTGATGCACTTGTCAGACACCAACCTATTCGTGATGACAACCTAAGCACTGGACCAGAAACATCAAAGAAGTCCCTTTACCCGAACTTGAATCCAGGATTCATGCCCATCTACAACTCCAACCCTCATCATGGACGGCCGATGACCTCACTACACACTTTAACTCTAAAATGACAGAGGTTTTAGACCAAGTAGCTCCACTCAAACTCAAACAAATGAGGCGAACCAAATCTAAACCCTGGTTCAATATGGATCTGAATAACGAAAGGCGTCAACTCAGACAAACGGAAAGGTGTTGGAGACTAAACCCCTCGACCTTGCACCTAGCGCAACTTAGATCTGCTCGGCAGGCATACAAAAAACACATTTTCTGTGAAAAGGCGTCTTTCTTCCGCAACCAACTAGATCTGGTGAAAAACAGACCGAGAGAACTCTTCAACATTGTCAAAAGCCAAACAAACCACACTCCCTCTAACGAAATCATAGCCACCAAAGAGCGATGTGAAGAAATTGCCACCTTCTTCTCTAATAAAGTCTCAAAAATTGATCAATCCTTCCTCCAAACCGCAAACCCTCCTTCCCTCTCAACCTGCCCCCCTTTAACCACCCTTGACCAATCAGTAAGAGTTCTTACCAAGGACAATAAGGTCTGCCTCCAGCTAAAAAACAATGCGCATTGGTCAGACTTTGAGCTAATGTCGGAAAACGAGGTCTTCAGTATAATCTCTACCCTAAAACCTTCCTCCCACACTATGGACCCCCTCCCATCCACAATTATAAAAGAACTCAACCACACCATTTCCCCTTTCTGGACAAAAATCATCAATGCGTCTCTCATCTCAGGCTGTGTCCCAGACTCCCTTCAACTAGGACAAATCACACCCATTCTCAAGAAACCAGGGGCCGACTCTAATGATCTTAACAACCTCAGACCTATCTCCAACCTCCCGTTCCTTGCGAAAACATTGGAGAAATGCGTTCTCCACCAACTCAACAAACACATTGATGAGTTCAACCTCCTCGACACCTTTCAATCAGGATTCAGGAAAGGCTGTAGCACTGAAACAGCTATGCTCAACATCTCTGACGATATTCACAAGGCTTTAGATGAAGGTGATGCCTGCCTTCTCATCCTTATTGACCTATCTGCGGCATTCGACACTGTAAATCATCCAGCTCTTCTGGAGACCTTGTCGAAACGCTCCGGCATTAATGGCACAGTACTAAAATGGTTCACTTCCTCCCTTCTACACCGCTCGCAACAAATTAAAATCAACCTCTGTCTCTCGAAGCCAACAAAAGTCACACTTGGGGTCCCGCAAGGCTCGATCCTCTCCCCGTCCCTCTTCAATCTCTTCATGGAGCCCCACACAATCATCTTGAAAAAAGCGGGAGTGAACTACCACCTCTACGCTGACGACACCCAAATCTATTTCAAAATCAAGTCTCCCAACGACATCCGATACCTCAATGTCACTCTAACCGAGATCCAAACTTGGTTCAACGCTAACCACTTAAAGCTCAACCCAGATAAAACGGAACTAATCCTATTCTCTCCAAAAAGCAACCATCGACCAATCCAAGAGTGGCTCAAGAATCTGGTTGCCCTAAACTGCCCCCTCGTCCTATCCGACTCAGTGAAGTCGCTAGGCATCACCCTTGACAAGAACTTATCAATGGAGGCCCACATCAAAAACTCTGCAAAAGGTGCTCTTTTCTCACTAAAACACCTCAAGAAATTGAAACCTTTTCTTCCACAGGATGACCTCAAGACAGTAGTTCAATACCTAGTTCTCTCTAAAATCGACTACGGGAACGCCATCCTAACAGGGACGCCAAAAGCTCACCTAGCCCCACTAAGGGCAGTGCTGAACATGGCCGCTCGACTCATATCTGGAGTGAAAAGATTTGAACACATCACTCCAGCTCTCAACTCCCTCAACTGGCTTCCCATGGAAGGGAGGTGTATTTACAAGCTGGCCTGCATCACACACAAAACCCTTCACTCTCCGGCCCCCAACTACCTGAACAACAAACTGGTAAGAGCAGGTCAATCCAGAACGCTGAGAAGTTCTAACTCACTCCTTCTTATCCCTCCGAAACTGAAAAAGAAAACCACCCAATACCGATCGTTTTCTGGCAACGCTCCCAGGATATGGAACGCTCTCCCTAGAGTCCTCAGATGCAACCCCTCCTTCTCCTGTTTCAAAAGGGACCTGAAACTCCATCTCCTTAACAAATACTTTCCTGACCAACATCAACTAACCTAGACTTCAATATCCGAGTTAACTCCTCTCTCTCTTGACATTCAAGGATAGTGGTGACCGAACTGTGTTAACCACCTTCGTTTGTTTTCTCTCCCTCCGCTGCACTGTTTATCTATTTTTCATGTTGTATTTTTTATCTCTGTTTTTGCTTCCCTACTGCCTTCCTACTAAGTAATGCAATTTCCTTTGGTTTTTTACAGTGTGTATGTAAAGCGCTCTGATACCTACGGGTCTAGCTAGCGCTATATAAAACTTTTAAAATTAAAATAAAATAAATAAATCTATATATTCTATAGCACATAGTCCAACATATCTCGCAAAGCTTCATTAATTAAGAATTGAAAGGCTGCAGGTGCATTACAAAGGCCGAATGGCATCGCAAGGTATTCATATAGCTCAAATTTTGTGCAAAATGCCGTCTTCCATTCGTCACCCTCTTGTAGCCTCACAAAATGATACGCTCCCCTTAAGTCCAATTTGGTAAAATGTTTGGCATTTTTAACCTGATCAAGTAATGATTGGATAAGTGGCAGAGGGTTCTGTTTTTTTATGGTTATGTCATTTAGAGCATGGTAATCAATACAACATTGGCGACCTCCCTCCCATTTTGTGATAAAGAGGAGAAGAAGCAGGTGAATGTGAAGGACGGATAAACCCTATCCTGAGCATCTCATCCATATATTCTCTCAGATAGATATTTTCTTTTTACGGTTAGGGCATAAATCCGACAACATGGAATTTGTGCTCCAGTGACCAGAGCAATACGACAGACTAAGGTCGGTGTGGCGGAAGTACACAAGCCTTTTCCTTATCAAACACCTTCGCCAAATCTTGATAACAGGCAGGCAAATCAGGTACATTAGAATCTGCAAGTACAGCTATATCTTTTTATTTTACCGGTTCCTTATTGCAATGGAGCTTGTAAAACTTGGAAGAGAAAGACAAAGAACAGTTTCTCCAATCAATGTTCGGAAAATGTTGCATTAACCAAGGGTACGCCTAAAATCGCTTGGAATTGGGGTGAGTAAATGAGATCAAACTAAACTGTTTCTCTATGTTGGTCAAGTATAATGAGTTCCAGAACAGCGATAGCATGGGTAACTGTTGCGGGGCCTCTGACTCTCTGTCGCATAATGACCCGGATGTTAAGGACGAGGAACCCTTACCTGATCATGCACTGCCCTTTTCTCTGTTGCAGCCCGTACAACCATCGGTGATCTTGCATTTACCCGCACGATACTGCCGTGGCTCCTTTAAATACGGTGACTGCCTGGATCATAACCCCGCCTATACGGAATACGTCAGGCGGAGCCTGCCTCCAACCCCATTTGAAAACTTGGACCCAGAGACTTTAAAGCCCGGAAGCCACGCCGGATAGGGTGTGGCTATTGGAGGAAGAGAGTAGTCGCCGAGTGAACAAACACCGAGGGAGCATCACGCCGAGATGCCCGATAACTGGCTTCTGGAAGGAGACTCCATCGTGAAAAAAGGTGCAGGCGAGACCTCTGGAGCGAACCCAGCAGAGACGATGGTATCCAGGGCAACCCTGAGGAACGAAGAACCCCAAAGGAACTGCGTACAATTCAACCGCGTTCCAGGAGGAGCGTGGCTTACAGAGGTACGGGAACGTTTAAGGGCGGCAGGGGTCCAACGCTACCTAAACCACATAAGGGGTTTTGTGACAGATCACTCCCTCTAATGAACCCCCCGACACAGGTGCTGGGCTAGTTAAATGGTGAAAGCAAACCCCCTCAATACCCTCCCTAAATATTACATGCGACCACGGATATGGTCATTCAACCCCGGTATTCTCTTTTTCCTGAGGCTTTTGTGTGAGAAGAAGACTCCAGAGGTAAGCCTTGCCGCCAGACCAACCAGAGGGAGCCAAACCAGCGTCCTTTTGCTTGTGTATAGAGAAAAATGGACAATCTTGATTTTGTGTGGAATAAAGAGAAAAGAACGATACTGTCCAAGTTTGAGCTACTCTATGGTCGCCAACCTAGGACACTCCTTGAAATGACAAAGGAGGCATGGGAACAGGAGAAACCGGAGGAAACACAGGAACTCCTGGATTATACTACGGGACTCAGGTCAAGACTGGGGAATCTGAGGGAAGCAGCCTATTCCAACCTGGAGAAAGCCCAGGGTATACAGAAATACTATTACAACAAGGGAAAGAAGTGGAGACAGCTCCAAGTTGGTGACTGGGCCCTGATACTCCTTCCCCTGGGTCTAGCGAAAGGTAAAACATATTGAAAGGGCCCGTATAAAATAGTGGATAGAATAGGGAAAACCACTTATTCAGTACAAGTGAGCCCCAGAAGAACCTAAAATTACCACATTAATCTACTAAAGAAGTGGATAGGACCCCTCCCAAAACCCACCAATCTACTCCAACCCACTCTTCTACCCTGGAAGAGTTAGTCATCAATGAGGCCTTGACCCTCCATGAAGCCTCTCAGCTACAGGAGGTTTTATGCCCTTTTTCTGGTATCTTTTCGGATCTTCCCAGTAGGACTTCCCTGGTGGAACATGCAATAACCACTAACCCAGGAGAAGTAGTCGAACAACGTCCCTACCGAATATCAGCTGCCCGAAGGGCTGCCATTGACAAGGAAATTGACAACATGTTGTCAATGGGCGTCATACGCCCTTCCTGAAGTAACTGGTCTTCTCCCATTGTATTGTTCCCCAAACCGGATGGCTCAATATGGTTCTGTATTGATTTCAGTGCTGTAAACGGCATCTCCAAGTTTGATTCGTACCCCCTTCCCCGAATCGATGAGCTAATCGAGAAACTAGGAGAGGCCCAGTACATATCCACCATAGACCTTACTAAAGGTTATTGGCAGGTACCCCTACAGAAGGAAGATCAAGAAAAGACAGCCTTTGCCACACCAAATGGTCTGTACGAGTTCACGGTACTCCCCTTTGGATTACACTGGGCCCCTGCTACCTTCCAGAGGATCATGAATACAGTTCTTCAAGACCATCAGGAATACACGTCTGCTTATCTAGACGACATTGTGATATTCAGCCCCTCTTGGGGGGAACACCTTATACACTGTCGTCAGGTTCTCCAAGCCCTCGAAGCAGCCGGTCTCCACATTAACGCCAAGAAGTCTAGGATGGCATATCAAACAGTGAGATATCTGGGATACATCCTGGGGAAAGACATCATAGAACCAAAAGAGGAGAAGATCAAAGCCTTCATGAATACACCATTCCCTGCCACTAAAAGAGAGGTCAGAGCCTTCCTAGGGCTACTAGGCTACTATCGCAGATTCATACACGGGTATTCGGACATAGCAACCCCCCTGACCGACCTTCTGAAGAAGGAGGTGAAGAACAAAGACCTATCTGATCCGCCTCCTGAAGCTAGAAGGGCGTTTTCTGAGTTTAAAAAAGCGATAACCTCCAGGCCCATTCTGGTGTCCCCAAACTTTAACAAGCCGTTTATACTGCAAACTGACCCGTCTGACCTGGGGCTTGGCGCTGTTCTTTCCCAACTGTCTGAAGAAGGTGTTGAAGTTTCCATCTTATTCATCAGCAGGAAACTCTTCCCTAGGGAACGTAGATACCCCACGATAGAGAAGGAGTGTCTCGCCCTCAAGTGGGCCGTAGAGAAGCTGCGATATTACTTGGAAGGGTCCTCCTTTACGCTATACACCGACCATGCTCCTTTGCTATGGATGAGTCCTAACAAGGGGAACAACCCCCGGCTGCTCTGTTGGTTTCTCTCTCTCCAGCCTTTTCGGGTCCCATGCTTCCCCGATCGGGAAAGGTCTGGTGGAGGGGTGTGTCGCGGGACCTCTGACTCTCTGTCGAAAAATGACCCGGATGTTAAGGACGAGGAACACTTGCCTGATCATGCACTGCCCTTTTCTCTGTTGCAGCCCGTACAACTCTTGGTGATCTTGCCTTCACCCGCACGATACCGCCGTGACTCCTTTAAAGACGGTGACTGCCTGGATTATAACCCTGCCTATACGGAATACGTCGGGCGGAGCCTGCCTCCAACCCCGTTTGAGAACTGGGACCCAGAGAGTTTAAAGCCCGGAAGCCACGCCAGATTGGGTGTGGCTATTGGAGGAAGAGAGAAGTCGCTGAGTGAACAAACCCCGAGGGAGCATCACACCGAGACGCCCAATAACTGGCTTCTGAAAGGAAACTCCATCATGAAAAAAGGTGCAGGCGAGACCTCCGGCGCGAATCCGGCAGAGACGATGGTATCCAGGGAAACCCTGAGGAACGAAGAAACCCAAAGGAACCGCGTACAATCCAGCCGCGTTCCAGGAGGAGCGTGGCTTACAGAGGTACGGGAACGTTTAAGGGCTCTACATGGGAGGCAGGGGTCCAACACTACCTAAACCACATAAGGGGTTTTGGGACAGATCACTCCATCTAACGAAACACCCCCCTGACACAGGTGCTGGGCTAGTTAAATGGTGAAAGTAAACCCCCTCACTACCCTCCCTAAATATTACATACCACCACGGATATGATCATTCAACCTCGGTATTCTCTTTTTCCTGAGGCTTTCTTGTGAGAAGAAGACTCTAGAGGGAAGCCTTGCCGCCAGACCAACCAGAGGGAGCAAAACCAGCGTCCTTTTGCTTGTGTATAGAGAAAACCGGACAATCTTGATTTTGTGTGGAATAAAGAGAAAAAAACGATACTGTCCAAGTGCCCTCTTCATTTAACCTAATTCCCTACACTGACGGGACTGGACTTTATGCTACTCGTGTCAATAGTTTTTACTTCATCTACCACTGTCTTAGGTACCATGGGAGTTCCATGCATTTGACCCATTGCATGTCAATAAAATTTCTTGTCGCACCAGAGTCAATCATAATCTGAACGTCTATGGACTGATCTTCTCATAGTATTTGGGCTCTTACCAGGAAATGATGGAGAGAGGACAAAGCATGATTCTGAGCAAGGAGTTGGGAGACTATTAATTCTGATCTACCCGAAGAGTTTGTCTCCATAGACTTCAGGCTCTTCAGTTTCCTGACACGCTACACCTTTTTTGGTTTTACTCGTGTGAGAAGTTGGCCTGGTATATGCTGTTCACTAATTAAAGTGGACACCTTGCACCAGTACAATTCGACTCTTATGGTAGATAGGTTTAAGACAACCTTTATAGAAAGCTATCCTAGTGGTAGCTGTGGAGAGCAGCCTTCAGGCTAAGTCTTGAAGGAATGTAAAGCAGCTTGTTTTACCACACAATCTCTTGAATCACCAAATGAAAAGACACCACACAGGTATATATATCAAATATATATGTATTTATTAATAAACAACTCTCTACTAATCTCTTTATGAGATTAGAAGTCAGGAACATATGTACAAGTCAATTGTTATCAAAATAAGTTAGCACAGTAAATATCACAATCTTATCTTGGCTAGACCGGGGTCTAGAGCACATAGAATCGAGGGACCCCCAGAGAACCACCCAGGTAGTTGTAGGAGACCCACAGGGGACGGACGCGGTGTTCAGACACTAGTGCGAGTCCTGTAGGAGTCTATGTAAGCGGACGCGATTGTGTTATCAATGTTACAGGCCCCTGGCGTGTTCGAGGCGAACACACCGATCGGTCAGTACGAGTCGAAGGAAGCGGATACTGGTAGATTTACTAGGGAGTTGGACGCGGTGTGTCTAACACAGCCGCGAACCCTGTACGAGTCAGTGCGAGAAGCGCACGAGGAAAATAGGAGGTTTAGGATACTTCTGGTGAACCTACAAGCAAGTCACTTACAGGGTAAGTAGTTCTAGGGCCCACACCCACAGGAGCACCGTAGTGCTGGAGTTACCTCACCCAGGGAAGCCGGGTGCACAGGTGTCCTTTGGTGTCGGGTCGCGGCGTCGTTTTCAATGGCGAACAAAGAAGACTTGCTGCTTGTGATGATTTGAAGAAGTGTCCGGTGGAATCCAAGCCTGGATTCGGTGGAAGGATGACCTGAAAGCAGAGGGGACAGTGTTCAAAGTCACTTGGCAGTGACTCGGGGCAAGGAAGATGAATGCCCACCGTCGTCGCAGGATTTAGGTCGTTCACGGTTGCCTTGACTCTTCAGCCACGAGGTCCAGGAGGCGTCGACGATGATCAGGAGCTGGATTCGGCGTGTCCCATAATGTCTGCAGCTTACTGTGGTGTCGGCAACTCGATTGGAGCCAACAGGCCTTGGTAACAGCAAGTCTCGTGGAAGGTGTGAAAAGGCAATGGCGCAGACCAGCAAGGTCTGAGGGACTCACCCAGCAAGGGTAAGTCAGGGCAGGCCTGGAGCAACCAGGGGAGCCCTTTGGTTTGTTGCAAAAGTCTTCAGGGGACCCACGAGCCGGCTGGCAAGGGATCGTGAAGACGCCTCGGTTGGATTCGCTCCACAGGGGCCCACGGTCACTCGGGACAGTGTAGGCTGCTGATCTTCAGAGGGATTCCTGCTGGAGGTTGGGACCACACGTGGTCCAAAGCACAGGTTCTTAGAACGTTGTGGAGGGGTTGCACTCGACAATAGTGCACGGTACCCAGGGGTCACGGTTCCTCGTCACTCGTGGGGTCCACTTGCCTCAGCTTCACTGGGGACTCACGATGGCCATGGAAAAGTCAGGAAATCTACATCTTGGGCTGCAGGGACTTCGGACTCCGGCGGGAGCGGCGTAGTTTGCGACCGTCGTTTGTAGTTTTGGTGCCTGCCAAGCAGGGGAGTCACTCCTTGACTCCAAGGGAGATTCTTCTGTCTTCCAAAGGTAGTGGAACGTCGAAGGGCCAGGATTCTTCTTCAGAGCATCGTCCAGGGATATCTAACTTACAAGTTCAAGGGTTCCCTATCTTATACTGTAAAGAAGGGAGGGACTAGCTCTATGACCCCACCTATGGGAGGGTCAGGGGAGTGGGTGGCTACACCCACTTCCCTTTGTCCAGTTTCGCGCCAGAGCAGGGGCAGGTAGCCCCTGAGCCGGTTTGAACTGGCATATGCACAGAGGAGCCTTCTGCTCCCCCAGTGCAGGACTTCAAAGCACTCTAAGAGTGCACCCGCCCAGCCCCAATACACTAAACCCTGTCTGGGAGGTGGTTACACCTCCCTGTGACAGGATACCTTTTGTTGGGCTTCCTCCACTGCGAGTTTCGGTCATCAGCAGGAGGGCAGCCCGGTGTCTGTGACTGGTGGCATCCATTTTGTGATGCCAGGGCTCTTCAGGATTCTACCGTGTTTCCACAGTAGGTACATGTCTATCCCTCTAGAAGGGTGGAATGCTACCCCCGCCGCCAGGACTGGCGGGGGGTAGTATTCCAAGATGTTTGACACCAAACACGACATGTTTTGATGCAGCCATACCAAAGTTAGCATTCTACCGCGAGGATATAATGCACTTTAAGAGTATATGGTTTAACCGCATCCACAAACAGCACCAGAGAATGGACTCTGAGAGCTGCAGAGGGGCCCTGCTCAGGCAGAGGCACCCCCTCACATAGAAGCCAAGCACCCTGCCCTCAGGATTGATAGGGCCTGCCTTAGGGGTGACTGATAGGTTTATATGTGTGTGTTGGAGAGATATAGGGAACCTATACCTCAGTGAGGAGTGCTAGCACCACCTCACCCAGGCTGCAGTAGCAGGCCTGTAGTGTCAGATTTAGTCTGCTTCCCAGGGGTGGCATAATACATGCTTCAGCCCCTGGTAGGCCTGTGAAGTACCTATGCCCTTGGCACCTAAGGTACCATATACTAGGGACTCATAAGGCACCACAGTATCCAATCACTAGTGCACCTAGAGTGCACTCCAAATCGTTTAGAGAGAACAGAGAGGCTGGGGCCCTGATTGGCAGGGATCCAGCCTGACTATAGCCAGAAACCAGTGTAACATCAGAAAAAAAGTGGGGGCAACATAAGAGGCAGATCCTACTCTCCTACACAACCCCCCCAAACGCAGGGACACTAAACTAACCTTGACCAGTTGAGTCTTCGTGTTCAAAGTGGAAATACCTTGAGAGTCCATCTGCATTGGCATGTTGGGTCCCAGGCCTATGTTCCACTATATAGTCCATCCCCTGTAGGGAAATGGACCACCTCAAAAGTTTTGGGTTTTCACCTTTCATCTGCTTAAGCCAAAGGAGGGGCTTGTGGTCAGTCTGAACTATGAAGTGACTGTCAAACAAGTATGGCCTCAGCTTCTTCAGGGCCCACACCACAGCAAAGGCCTCCCTCTCTATAGCTGACCAACGTTTCTCTCTAGGGGTCAGCCTTCTGCTAATGAAAGCTACTGGCTGGTCTTGACCTTCATCATTCAGTTGAGACAGTACAGCTCCCACACCCAGCTCAGAAGCATCTGTTTGGACAATGAACTTTTTGGTGTAGTCTGGACTCTGTAAGATGGGGGCAGTGCACATGGCCTGCTTTAGGTCTTCAAATGCCTTTTGACAGCTAGCTGTCCACTGAACCTTTTTTGGCATTTTCTTTGAGGTCAGATCATTCAAGGGGGTCACTATAGATCCATATCCCTTGACAAACCTCCTATAGTACCCAGTCAGGCCCAAGAAGGCTCTCACCTGTGTCTGGGTGGTTGGAGCAACCCATTCCATTATGGTTTGGATTTTGCTCTGTAAAGGCTGAACCTGGCCTCCACCCACAAGGTGGCCCAGGTACACAACCTGACTCTGCCCTATCTGGCACTTGGTGGCCTTGATAGTGAGGCCTGCTTTCTGCAGAGCCTCCAAAACATTCCTGAGGTGGACCAGGTGATCCTGCCAGGAGGAACTAAAGACAGCAATATCATCTAGATAAGCTGAGCAATAAGTTTCCATTCCTGCCAGAACTTTATTCACCAACCTCTGGAAAGTGGCAGGTGCATTCTTCAATCCAAAGGGCATCACCACAAAGTGGTAGTGCCCACCAGGGGTCGAAAATGCTGTTTTGGCTTTTGCATCATCAGCTAATCTGATCTGCCAGTAGCCAGCTGTCAGGTCAAATGTGCTTAGATACTTGGCTGAGGCCAAAGTATCAATCAGCTCATCTGCTCTTGGTATGGGATAGGCATCAGTCCTAGTGACTGCATTGAGGCCTCTATAGTCTACACAAAACCTCATCTCTTTCTTACCACCCTGGGTATGAGGCTTGGGTACCAGGACTACTGGGCTAGCCCACGGGCTATCTGAAGGCTCAATTACACCTAGCTCCAACATTTTCTGGACTTCAGTCCTGATACAGTCCCTGACATGGTCAGGTTGCCTGTAGATTTTATTCTTGTCAGGCAGACTGTCTCCAGTGTCCACCTCATGGGTGCACCAGGTAGTCTGACTAGGGGTCAGGCTAAACATATGTATAAACTGTTGCAGAACCTGTCTGCACTCAGTTTGCTGATGGTCAGTGAGGCTGCTTGCCAAAGCAACACCATCTACTGACCCATCATCAGGGTTCTGAGAGAGCAGGTCAGGGAGAGGGTCACTCTCCTCCTCCTGGTCCTCATCAGTTGCCATGAGCAAGCCCATGTCAGCCCTGTCAACATATGGCTTTAATCTGTTGACATGGAGCACCCTCAGGGGGCTCCTGGGAGTTCCAAGATTCACCAGATAGGTGACTTCTCCCTTCTGTTCAACTATTGTATGGGGGCCACTCCACTTGTCCTGGAGGGCTGCTGGGGCCACAGGCTCCAACACCCACACTTTCTGTCCTGGCTGGTATACAGTCAGTACAGCCTTTTGGTCATGCCAAGCTTTTTGTAATTCTTGGCTGGCCTCCAGGTTTTTGGTTGCCTTTTTCATGTACTCAGCCATCCGGGAGCGGAGACCAAGTACATAGTCCATCACATCTTGTTTGGGGGGCTTGAGAGGTAACTCCCAGCCCTCTTTTACCAAACACAGTGGACCTCTCACAGGATGCCCAAACAGAAGCTCAAATGGGCTGTAACCAACCCCCTTCTGTGGAACTTCTCTGTATGCAAATAGCAGGCAAGGAAGAAGAAGGTCCCATTTCCGCCTAAGCTTCTCTGGGAGTCCTTTAATCATTCCCTTCAGGGTTTTGTTGAAACGTTCAACCAACCCATTGCATTGTGGGTGATAGGGAGTGGTGAACTTATAAGTTACACCACACTCCTTCCACATTGCTTTTAGATATCCTGACATGAAGTTAGTACCTCTGTCAGAGATGACCTCCTTTGGGAAACCCACTCTGGAGAAAACTCCAATGAGGGCTCTTGCCACCACAGGGGCTGTGGTGGTCCTCAGGGGAATTGCCTCTGGGTACCTGGTGGCATGATCCACTACCACCAGGATAAATCTGTGCCCAGATGCAGTTTGAGGGTCAAGGGGACCAACAATGTCAATCCCTACCCTTTCAAAGGGTACCCCCACCACAGGTAGTGGTATCAGGGGGCCTTTGTTGTGCCACCTGCCTTACCACTGGCTTGGCAAGTGACACAGGAGCGACAAAACTCCTTTGTGTCCTCTGACATATGTGGCCAATGAAAATGTGGAACAAGCCTGTCCCAGGTCTTGTTTTGGCCCAAGTGACCTGCTAAAGGGATATCATGTGCTAAGGTCAAGAGGAACCCCCTAAACTTCTGAGGTATTACCAACCTCCTGGTGGCTCCAGGGGCTGGGTCTCTACTCTCAGAATATAGGAGTCCCTCATCCCAATAAACTTTATGGGACCCACTAGCACTCCCAGCAGCCTCAGCAGCAGCCTGCTGTCTGAGGGGTTCAAGAGAGGGGCAGCACTGTTGCTCCTTACTCAGATCTTCCCTAGAAGGGCCCCCTGCCCCCAAGAACTCAACCTGATCAGGCTCAAGTCCCTCTGGGGCAGTTCCTTCTTCAGGATCTGCTTCACCTCCCTCTGGAGGGGAATCTGTGATCTGAGACAGAGGGGAAGGCACTGCCTTTACCCTACTGCTCCTCCTCTTGGGAAGCATCTGGTCCATTGTTCCAGGATCCAGAGCTGGTTCAGTGTTATGCTTTCTTGCTTGTGACCTGGTCACAGCAAATACCTCTGCAGGGATGCCCAACATCTCAGCATGAGTCCATAACTCTACTTCAGACCAGGCTGAAGTCTCTAGATCATTGCCCAACAGACATTCTACAGGGAGGTCTGCACTGACTACAACCTTCTTGAGGCCAGTTACCCCTCCCCAGGAGAAATTCACAACTGCCAGACTATGGTTGGTCCTGACATTGCTCGCATTGGTCACCTGGTACATTTCGCCCAGGATGATCTGGTTAGGGTCCACAAGATCCTCTGCCACCATGGTGACACTAGCACCTGTGTCCCTAAATGCCAAAGCCTGTTTGCCATTTATTACAGGCTGCTGTTTGTATTTGCCCAGATTACTGGGGCTTACTAGGAAGGACATGTCAATGTCTCCATCACAAATCAGCATTGCCTGAGTGGGTACTCTGACTAGGTCAGAGTCCACTTCAGAACCCAGGGTCAACCCTACTAAACCCTTAGTCTGTGTACCACCTCCACCAGTAGCTGAGCTAGGGGGAACAGTTGCCTTAGGGGCAGGAGTGGGGGTGGTTTGGTCTTTGGACTTGTTACAATCAGAAGTCCAGTGCCCTTTCTGTTTACAGAATTTGCACCAGGGCTTCTTTTGGCCTTTTCCCTTGTTGGATTGTGACTCCCCACCAGATGCAGATTTTTGGGGCCCTTGTGAAGACTTCTGGTCTTTTGACTTATCCCCACCTTTCTCAGAGCCCTTAGGATCTTGCTTCTTGGTGTCACCCCCTTGGTTCTGGGGTTTCTGCCTCACCCTGGTTCTGACCCATTTGTCTGCCTTCTTTCCCAATTCTTGGGGAGAGGTCAGATCAGAGTCCACCAGGTACTGATGCAACAACTGGTTCTGGCAATTATTAAGGATCTGTTCTCTCATTATCAGATTATACAATCCTTTGAAATCAGTAACCCTACTGCCAACTAGCCAACCCTCCAGAGCCTTGGTTGCACAATCAACAAAGTCAGTCCAGTCCTGAGTCTGTGCCTTCTGGGTGTCTCTGAACTTCAACCTGTACTGCTCAGTGGTTAAGCCAAACCCATCTATTAGTGCACTCTTCAGGACTTCATAATCATCAGCATCCTCTTCTCTAACAGTGAGGAGCTTGTCTCTACCTTTATCTGAAAAGGAGAGCCACAAGATTGCTGCCCACTGCTTTTGGGGGACCTGCTGTACTCTACAGGCCCTCTCCATAGCAGTTATCCACTTGTGGATATCATCCCCACTCTGGTAGGGAGGAACAACCTTGCTCAGGTTCCTATGGTCTGGGATATACTCCCTGCCTCTAGGGACACTGTTGCTGCCACCAAGGGGTTCTAACCCCTCTCTTCTAGAAGCTCTCTGGATCTCCAGGGCTTCCCTATCCAGTGCCAACTGCTTGGTTCTGAGGGCAACTTGTGCTTCCTCATACTGGAGTAGTTTGCACATTCTTTCAGAGGAGGTCTCTCTTATGGGAAAGTATGAGTTCCTCTGATGGACAAATTCTCTGCCAGAGTGATAGGAGTGGTCAGATTCCCTGGAAGGGGACCTGTGCCTCTCATCCACTCTGTCAGTTCTCTTAGGGAGAATTCCTCTGTCCTTTTCAGGCCCTTTGGAGCCTGGCCCTTCAATCACAGAGTCCTGGTCATTCTGATTTTCATCATCTGACCCAGACACTGTAATTGACCCACCCCCTGATTCAGACCCATTAGCTCCTAGAGCCAATCTAAGATCATCTGCTGTCAGCAGATCTATCAGGTGTAGTGTGGAGGGACTCTGTCCTAGCTTCAGGTGTCTTTCAACACACATGGCTCTCAAGTCAGAGAAAGCCATGTCCTTATACTGAGGCTGGGTGGACCCACTGGCTCCACCTTTTAAGGACATTCTAGTGTTGTGCAGTGTTGTACTACCTACACTAGTTTGTGGCCTACTGATCCTAGCTTGAGCTGTAGAAAGGGTGTGCTATCCTTTGGCACACAGCTCTAAGTTCAGTAGAACTTATTGATACTAAGCTTGACTTTATATGTACCTTAAGTACCTATAGTGGTTTTCAGTTAGTAATTCAAATAGAGATTTTCTGGTAAAACAATAGCAAGCTGGAATCCCACACGCTGCCCACCAATGTGAGAAGTTGGCCTGGTATATGCTGTTCACTAATTAAAGTGGACACCTTGCACCAGTACAATTCGACTCTTATGGTAGATAGGTTTAAGACAACCTTTATAGAAAGCTATCCTAGTGGTAGCTGTGGAGAGCAGCCTTCAGGCTAAGTCTTGAAGGAATGTAAAGCAGCTTGTTTTACCACACAATCTCTTGAATCACCAAATGAAAAGACACCACACAGGTATATATATCAAATATATATGTATTTATTAATAAACAACTCTCTACTAATCTCTTTATGAGATTAGAAGTCAGGAACATATGTACAAGTCAATTGTTATCAAAATAAGTTAGCACAGTAAATATCACAATCTTATCTTGGCTAGACCGGGGTCTAGAGCACATAGAATCGAGGGACCCCCAGAGAACCACCCAGGTAGTTGTAGGAGACCCACAGGGGACGGACGCGGTGTTCAGACACTAGTGCGAGTCCTGTACGAGTCTATGTAAGCGGACGCGATTGAGTTATCAATGTTACAGGCCCCTGGCGTGTTCGAGGCGAACACACCGATCGGTCAGTACGAGTCGAAGGACGCGGATACTGGTAGATTTACTAGGGAGTTGGACGCGGTGTGTCTAACACAGCCGCAAACCCTGTACGAGTCAGTGCGAGAATCGCACGAGGAAAATAGGAGGTTTAGGATACTTCTGGTGAACCTACAAGCAAGTCACTTACAGGGTAAGTAGTTCTAGGGCCCACACCCACAGGAGCACCGTAGTGCTGGAGTTACCTCACCCAGGGAAGCCGGGTGCACAGGTGTCCTTTGGTGTCGGGTCGCGGCGTCGTTTTCAATGGCGAACAAAGAAGACTTGCTGCTTGTGATGATTTGAAGAAGTGTCCGGTGGAATCCAAGCCTGGATTTGGTGGAAAGATGACCTGAAAGCAGAGGGGACAGTGTTCAAAGTCACTTGGCAGTGACTCGGGGCTAGGAAGATGAATGCCCACCGTCGTCGCAGGATTCAGGTCGTTCACAGTTGCCTTGACTCTTCAGCCACGAGGTCCAGGAGGCGTCGACGACAACCAGGAGCTGGATTCGGCGTGTCCCACAATGTCTGCAGCTTACTGTGGTGTCGGCAACTCGATTGGAGCCAACAGGCCTTGGTAACAGCAAGTCTCGTGGAAGGTGTGAAAAGGCAATGGCGCAGACCAGCAAGGTCTGAGGGACTCACCCAGCAAGGGTAAGTCAGGGCAGGCCTGGAGCAACCAGGGGAGCCCTTTGGTTTGTTGCAAAAGTCTTCAGGGGACCCACGAGCCGGCTGGCAAGGGATCGCGAAGACGCCTCGGTTGGATTCGCTCCACAGGGGCCCACGGTCACTCAGGACAGTGTAGGCCGCTGATCTTCAGAGGGATTACTGCTGGAGGCTGGGACCATACGTGGTCTAAAGCACAGGTTCTTAGAACGTTGTGGAGGGGTTGCACTTGACAATAGTGCACGGTACCCAGGGGTCGCGGTTCCTCGTCACTCGTGGGGTCCACTTGCCTCAGCTTCACTGGAGACTCACGATGGCCTTGGAGAAGTCAGGAAATCTACTTTTTGGGCTGCAGGGACTTCGGACTCCGGCGGGAGCGGCGTAGTTTGCAACCGTTATTTGTAGTTTTTGGTGCCTGCCAAGCAGGGGAGTCACTCCTTGACTCCAAGGGAGATTCTTCTGTCTTCCAAAGGTAGTGGAACGTCGAAGGGCCAGGATTCTTCTTCAGAGCGTCATCCAGGGATATCTAACTTACAAGTTCAAGGGTTCCCTATCTTATACTGTAAAGAAGGGAGGGACTAGCTCTATGACCCCACCTATGGGAGGGTCAGGGGAGTGGGTGGCTACACCCACTTCCCTTTGTCCAGTTTCGCGCCAGAGCAGGGGCAGGTAGCCCCTGAGCCGGTTTGAACTGGCATATGCACAGAGGAGCCTTCTGCTCCCCCAGTGCAGGACTTCAAAGCACTCTAAGAGTGCACCCGCCCAGCCCCAATACACTAAACCCTGTCTGCGGAGGTGGTTACACCTCCCTGTGACAGGATACCTTTTGTTGGGCTTCCTCCACTGCGAGTTTCGGTCATCAGCAGGAGGGCAGCCCGGTGTCTGTGACTGGTGGCCTCCATTTTGTGATGCCAGGGCTCTTCAGGATTCTACTGTGTTTCCACAGTAGGTACATGTCTATCCCTCTAGAAGGGTGGAATGCTACCCCCGCCGCCAGGACTGGCGGGGGGGTAGTATTCCAAGATGTTTGACACCAAACACAACATGTTTTGATGCAGCCATACCAAAGTTAGCATTCTACCGCGAGGATATAAAGCACTTTAAGAGTATATGGTTTAACCGCATCCACAAACAGCACCAGAGACTGGACTCTGAGAGCTGCAGAGGGGCCCTGCTCAGGCAGAGGCACCCCCTCACATAGAAGCCAAGCACCCTGCCCTCAGGATTGATAGGGCCTGCCTTAGGGGTGACTGATAGGTTTATATGTGTGTGTTGGAGAGATATAGGGAACCTATACCTCAGTGAGGAGTGCTAGCACCACCTCACCCAGGCTGCAGTAGCAGGCCTGTAGTGTCAGATTTAGTCTGCTTCCCAGGGGTGGCATAATACATGCTTCAGCCCCTGGTAGGCCTGTGAAGTACCTATGCCCTTGGCACCTAAGGTACCATATACTAGGGACTCATAAGGCACCACAGTATCCAATCACTAGTGCACCTAGAGTGCACTCCAAATCGTTTAGAGAGAACAGAGAGGCTGGGGCCCTGATTGGCAGGGATCCAGCCTGACTATAGCCAGAAACCAGTGTAACATCAGAAAAAAAGTGGGCCCAACATAAGAGGCAGATCCTACTCTCCTACAACTCGGCAGCCACGTAAGAAGTGTCCTTGTTTTCCACAATGTAGGCACAACTTCTTATCATTGCAACGCTGTCTCTCGTCTTCACTCAGAGGGCCCCGAAAGCTTTCTATTTGTATAGGTTCAGGTTCTTCTGTCAATTTTTCAGGTTCTGCCTTTTTGTCTGTATACATAACAAATTTGGGTTGAAGATGACCTTTCTCTCGTCTCTTCTCATGTAAACTATGATGTAATTTGACTACAAGGTCAATCAGAGCATTACAGGAATCTGGGGGATCCACTACTTGCGCCAATACGTCTTTTAGTTCATCTTTGAGCCCTTTATAAAAAAGAGTACTCTGTTTGGCCTCTGGCCACCCTGCCTCAGCCACTAACCTATTGAAGCTGGAGATGTACGTCATCAAATCTTTTGAACCTTGTTTAAGATCTAAGAGTTCAGTGTCTACTAATTGCATAAATGAATGCCTGTCGAACAATCTACGTAATTAGTCTTTGAACTCTGCATAGTTGTATAATAAGGAGTTATTTTGCTCCACTAATCGGTTAAACCAAGTGGCAGCCGTTCCCCCTAGATATGACAACACAAATGTTACTTTGGCTTGTTCAGTGGGGAAGCCGGGTGCCTTACATATGAAATGCAATTGCCACTGATTTAAAAAAAGTAGCAAACTTGGACGGGTCTCCCAAAAATCACCCAGGAGGAGCTAGGGGTATAGTGGAAGGAGCGGTTACGTGAAACACCGGATGACCACCACTAGAAGAGGAGGGAACAGGAGAGAACAGATTACCCGAAGCCCCTGTATTAGCGTCAGCAGAGGCAGCTGGATGGGAGCCTTCTTGTACGGTGTCTACCCTGAGGGTAAGGGCTTGGGTTTCTTTTTGCCGATTCCCTATCATGTGAGCTACGTCAGCTAATGTAATTTGCTGTTCTTCCATCTCACCTAGGTGGAAAGTAAACGTGGGCTTCGCGTTCTGTAATTCTCACTTGTCGTTTCCGTAGGGGCGAGATGCAAGATCAAAAGCAAGCTCCCAACTTCCCACAGCCATCCGTTCAAGCCTAACAACAGCAAAGCGAGCACGGTGGAAATTGGGGAAGATAGGACACAAAACAAGGAAAGAAAAATGGGAGACACTTCACCAATGTGCTTCAGGTATGAATATTCTTGTAGAAGTGGTCTTTATGTGGTTCCTGTAGTGGAGATAAGGTCATAAGTATTACCATGTGCATGTATTCTGGTGATAAAGCTTACAAACAATTAGTGTGATTCTACTAGATATAACTATCCGTGTAAGGTATATATGATATCAGAGAGCAGAATCAATTGTATCATCTATGAGGAAGAATAAATCATTAGGTGTTTTCTACTTAGAACAACGGAACAGTATAGTTAAGGATGTATATGGTATAACTAACCTAAGAGATAATCAGCATGGAATCCAATTAAAGGCCAACTCTTTCACATCCAATTAAAGCCCAACTATTTCATATCCAAGGGAAAAAACCCAAAAACATGTTCTCCTGAAATGGATAAGGTTAAAGAAAAAATAAAATAAAGAAATACACACTATGAAAAATAAGCCCATTAAATAATCAGGGGATTCATTTATATTTATATTGTTCTTACAGTCATCAAGCATTGTCAGCAAGGAAGTAGAATCTCCGTACACTGTGGAGACATATATCAGATAAGTACATTACATACTATTCAAAACAAATGTTACCTCCTTTAAGGAGCGTGGATTCTTTGTGAACTGTTTTGTTCTTTCTTTTTATATTTCAGGAGCAATCGTGAAGGCCTTGCGGCGCAAGACAAGAAGCTGAGATGCAGAAAGTGAAGCCAGAATCACCAACGCCTAAGCCCATTGAGGAAACGCGAAGAAAGCCTTTCAGGAGCAATGTGAAGGTTCCTGCGGCGCCGGACGAGCAACAGAGATACAGGAAGTGGAGCCCGACGAGGGAACGCAGACTTCTGATCATACCTTTTTGGGTCTTGTTGAATGTTTCAACAAGCCCATTTGTCTGGGGGTGGTAAAGTGTGGAGAACTTGTAAGTAAACCCACACTCTTTCCACATTTACTGAATATATGCAGACATGAAGTTTGTGCCCCTGTAAGACACAACTTCCTTGGGAAAACTCACTCGGGTAAAAATCCCCATCAGGGCCAGTGGTGGTCCTCAGAGGGATTGCCTCTGGGTACCGGGTGGCATAATCCACCAGAGCCAGGATAAACCTGTACCCAGAAGTCTGGGGATCCATAGGCCCAACAATGTCGATGCCCACCCTTTCAAAGGGGGTGCTAACGATGGGTAGTGGTTCTAGGGGAGCCTTCAGCTTTTTCCCTGTCTTCCCACTAGCCTGGAAAGATGCATAGGTCCTACAGAGGAGGATGTCCTGATCTTGGGCCAATAGAATTGTGAGGCAAGCCTTGCAAATGGCTTGTCTTGGCTCAAGTGTCCTGGCAAGGGTATTTCAGGAGCCAACTCCAGTAGGAAAGCCCTATAGCATTGGGGGACCACCAGGGCTCTTGCTGACCCATGCACAGGAACCTTAGCCTCACCACCTTGCCCATTGATGGTGACTCGTTGCCTATACTTGGTAGTATTTAATGCCACATGGATCTTATGAACCATCTCGCTGTCCCCCAGGGACAGTAGGGTAACCCCACTAAACTACTCCCCATTAAGTGGGACAAACTCCTCTCCCAGCACTGTGCTAGCCACCCCTGGGTTCTTACCTTCAGTGGGAGGATATGCTCTTTTTGGACACTTGGGATCCCCTTTGCAGTTTCCATACTCACATCACTCATAGCACTTGGGAGTTTTGGGCTGCTGACTTTTGTCAGGGTAGTTTTGTTTCTGGTGGCCAGAGTGGGAATGAGAACCAGACCCTTTCCTCTGTGGATCATTTGGGGGGCCTTTAGAGAACTCCTTCTTAGTATCTTCCCCCCTCTTTCTTCTGTTTGGAACCTTGGTCACCCTTTTTGGAGTCCCCCAGATACCTTCTTGGACACTCTGGTGCTAAACCCAGATATCCACCTCCTCAGCAAGCTTCCTGGAGTCAGTCAGCTTGCTATCCACCAGATGTTGGCGCAGCTCTGGAAAACAATTCTCAAGCATGTGCTCCTTCAAAAATGAATTGTACAATTCTTCAAAATCATCAACCTGGCTGCCCCTCACCCAGCTGTTCAGTGCCTTACCAGCGTAGAACAGGAAGTCCACCCATGTCTGTGTAAAGAATTTATGACTAGCCGTGAACCGTTGCCAGTACTTCTCAGGTGTCAAACCAAATTTCCTAACTAAAATGGCCTTCATGGCAGTATAGTTGGTCTGATCCCCCCACCTCTAATGTAAGGAGTGTGTTCCTCTCCACTGTGCACATGTACTTCCAAAGACTACCACCCCACCCCCACCCCAGTACTCCCCTGGGACCCTGTGCACTTTTAAAGCCATTTCATAGACTGCCAGCCATTTATCCACGTCATCCCCCACATTGTAAATGGGCACCATATCTTTAGGGATATGAAATCTTGACTCACTTGAAAACCCTGAAGTTGGCTGCCACCATTACTGCTGTTGCTGGACCCCACTTGTAGGGCTCTTATGTCCAGCTCTCTGAGGCTGAGCTCATGGGCCATCCTCCTCTTCTCCATGGCCAGCCTTTTCTCCTCAAAAGCCTGCTCCAGTTTCTATTGCTCTAGAGCTTGCTCATTCTCTAATTTGGCAAGCTCAGATTTGAATTTCCTCTCCTGTTTCCTGTCCTCCAGCTCCTCTGGGAACAGGTTCTTTGATGACACACCCTGCTCTAGGAACTACCACTACCACTGGCAAGTTGTTGGCCACTTCCACAGGCAGTCTAAATCCACATTGGCATCCAGGATCAGCTCCTCATCCTCCTCAGGAATTTGCTGCTCCTCATCCAGGTCATCACTCCCTGCACCCTGGGACTCTGCCCAGGCCCTTAAGGTTTTCTGCAGGAGCACCTTTCTGGTGAACACCCTCATTGAGACATGAAATTGCTTGCAAAAGACCATCATCTGAGCCACGGTATAAGACTTCAACTGGATCAGATCAAATTCTACAACTTCAGGTGCAGGTGCTGCTTCTCCAGATTGAGACATGTTTTAGCAGAAAAAATCAAAAGGCCAATCAGGGAGAATTGAAAATTAAAAAATGCAGGTAAGCACAAGACTGACAAAAATGTTGCCAATCAGGAGGAATAGGCTCAAATTGGTCTGAGTATAGAGTTGCAGTGAACACTGAATTACTACATCATATTGCACAAACCCAAGTCCTATCCTCACAGCTGATCACCAATGTTAGAAATGGGGTCTCTAGTGGGCAGAGGTTTGCATCCTGTCCAAATTGGGACCACCACACTAGTTGAAGTAAGTCAGATACACACCCTAAATTAACCTGTGCACACCCTCTGGTAGCTTGGCACAGAGCAGTCAGGCTTAACTTAAGAGGCAATGTGTAAAGTATTTGTGCAACACTTAAAATACAGTAGCTCATTGAAAACACCACAGAGAGACTCCACACCAGTTTAGATGAATAGAGAATATTTATCTGATTAAAACAAGACCAAAAATACAAACATTCAATCAGTAGAAGTCGAGATATTAATTTTTAAAGATTACATTAGAAACAGTGCTTAGAAGTCAACAGCGCTAAAGGGTTACTTGAGGTTGCGCTAGTCTGGGGTAAATCTGAAAAATCAAGCCGACCACAATGGAGCACGGGCGGATACAGTTCTAAAATGGTCCCGCTGCAGTTTTACCTTCTCAAGTTGAGCCAAGAGTCTGTTTCGCTGGGAAGAGGTTCATCGGGAGGACAGTGAGCGTCGCTGTCAGTGGTCCGTGGCACGCAAAGAGTCATGGGGCATCACGGACAGATAGGCATGGGCCTCGCAGTCGCGGGTGGCGATGCTGCTGTGCAAAGAAACAAAGTTTTGCCCGCTCACGCTGATCCTTTGTGTGAGCGACGTGGTTCCGGAGCTAACGAGCCCATTCACGGCCGTGAAGAGCCCAAAAACCTGATTGCAGGGGTCCAGGAGCTGTGGATGATAACAGCAGCTGCAGAACCCACTTCTGAGGCCCAGAGCTTAGAGGGGACACCTTAGGCAAGGGAAGACTCACAGACCGCAGGGTCCAGCAGCTCCAGCAGAATTGTAGGAAGTCTTTTGTGTTCCTGAGACTTCAGAAACAGGAGACAAGCCAGCAAGCCCTTGAAGTCACTCTGGCTAGAGTCCTTGGTCGGCAGTAGGGCAACTCAGCAAAGCAGAGAAGCAGTTCCTTAAAACAGACAGTCATAGAAGAGTGGCAATCCTTCAGCACAGCAGCCTTTACTCCAGCAGAGTTCTTTCCAGGTCCAGTAATGTTCTGTTTTGATAGGTCCAGAGACTTGGTACTTATACCCAAAAGTGACTTTGATGTAGGAGGTGACTTCAAATGAACTCTCTGAAGTGCACAAGGATCCCTTTCAGCCCAGCCCTGGGTCCAGACTACCAGTAGGGGGTAAATCATCCCTTCGTATGTGATCAGAGCATAGCTTATTCAGATGTAAGAGTGAGCCACCTCTCCCTCTTCCTGCCTAGGAAGGCTATCAGAATGCATATGAATGTTAATGAATCTCCTGTCACATCCAGCCCTTCCTGTGTTGTGGCTGTCTAGAGGGAATGCACAAAGTGTAGCTGTCACCCAGCCCAGATGTATATTGGAGACAGGCTGCAAGGCACACAGAGCAAAGTTAAGAGCAGAGAAATGCCCACTTTCTAAAAGTGCCATTTCTAAAATGGTAGTGCCAAATCCAACTTTACCATTAAAGGGGATTTATCATCACTAATCCAAAGGTATTAAACATGAAGCACCTACTCCTTTCCAATCAGGAATTATAATTTAAAAGGTGTTTTAAGGAATCCCCAATGCTGGCCTATGGAAGGAGTAGGCCTCACAGCAGTTAATAATGAATGTAGCTGTTTGTCACTGCCAGGACATGTAAAACTTAAAAGTACATGTCCTGCCTTTTAGTTACACAGCACCCTGCCCTTAGGATCACTTTGGGCCTACCTTAGGGGTGACTTATGTGTAATAAAAGGGGAGTTTAAGGCTTGGTAAGAGGTTGTAAATGCCAAGTCGAAGTGACAGTACACTGCACACACATGCCCTGCAATGGCAGGCCTAAGACAGGTTTGAAAGGCTACTTGTGTGGGTGGCACAATCAGTGCTGCAGGCATACTAGCAGCATTTAGATTACAGACCCTTGGCATATGGTATACCACTTTACAAGGGATCTACAGGTAAACTAATTATGCCATTTAGGTATACACCAATGTCAACATGTTTAGGGGAAAAGCACATGCACTTTAGCACTGGTTAGCAGTCATAAAGTGCTCAGAGTCCTAAAGCCAACAAAAAGATACAGCAAAAAGTGGAGGGAAGCAGGCAAAAAATTGGGGCAGACCACCCTAAGGGTGATGGGTCCAACAGTATCCGTTGTTCAGGTCAAGACGAGTGAACACTTTGGCTTCGTTCAGTTGCATGATCATGTCTGCTAGTGTGGATACGGATTTCTTTCTCTCTCAATTGCTTTGTTGGCCTGGCGCATAGCCACACAGATGCACACTGCACCTCCACTGTCCTTTTTTGGCACCACCACTATGGCAAAACCCATTGCGTAGGACCGGTGGAGCGCTCAATGATGTCATACTTCAACAGCATGTCTAGTTCTTTCTCAGTAGCTTCTTGTAAGTGAATTAAACAATGCACCAAAGCACACACAATCCATCCTGTTACTCTTATCCAAACAAAAGGCTCTTTGGTCAGATGTAGTTTCTTTACAGCCGTCAATTGAATTCGAACAGATGACGGTACACAAGTTTTTTTTTATTTCGGCAATGAACACAAAAACAGCAGCCGACACATGTTTCGTCCTACTGGACTTTTTCAAGGCTGCAAAATTATATATGATAATAATTTGTACCATTTTATATACAAAAATCACGTTATAAAATCATGCTCAAACCATGTGGGAGATTCTTCACTAGGTGACCGTAGTGATAATCACAATGGATACAGAAAATAGAAGATGCACCCCAAGTAACGTAGTACGTCTTGGCGAAAGGATAAGAATAAAGTAAACCCTTAATGTGTATTCAAGCATAACCTCATGCAGATTTATCTGTGTCATTGCATATCACCAAATCTTCAAAACGTTTTCCTAACCTGATCAAAGGAACACGAAACAGTTGTCACTGATTTGCTGAAGGTCAGCATATCTCTAAAACCAATGTTCCCAAAATGTGTCGTAACTGCATAAAAAGAGGGGTATAAGGACGACTAGTATCCCTGTTATTACATTGCCATCAACAATATTTAAACTTATGTCTAAAAAAAAACCTTTAATCGATACCCTGTCCTGGGCATTTCTCACTTACCGCCCAGAAGAGGTTCATTAAATTTCATCTGTAGAATATGAAACGTACACCCATAAATAAAGATCCAATCCAATCTTATGTTGCATCCCCCAAAAAAACAATGTATTTGTGGGTCGCTGGACCCTGATAAGTCTGCTGCAAATATAAAAGGTGTGTATTTTAAATTTATCACGATCCCCGTCTACGTAACGTCTTCAAAGAAGCAGAATAATGCTTGTGAAAAGATCTACATTGGAAGTACAATAAGGCCTCTCAAGGAAAGAATACAGGAACAGGTGAGAGCAATCAGGAAAAATATTGAACACCATCCCATTGCGACACATTTAAATACAATGCACAACTCGATTGAACTGTTAAATCTTGGTTTTCATGGAATTGATGTGGTACGGCCTGCGGTGAGGGGCGGGGATAGAACGGCCAGGTTGAGATAAATTGAAAGTGTATGGATCATTAAATTAAGGGCAGTGGAACAAGGCCTTAACATTGATAAAGAACTGTATGTGTTTCTGTAGACATTGTTGAAATTGTACTGTAGATACAATAGAGTATCAGTTCATCAAGTATTATGAAAAGTGTGGCACTTCTTACATCATGTACCTACAAATGGGATACAATTTTTGGCTTTGTGATCACTATCTTTTGGTGCATTAATGTTCACTTTCACTACTAACATTCACTTTCTGTAGTAATATTATGATCATAGACCTCTGATTAACATCCATCAATTATGGACGTGCCTTTAACTCTGGATGCTCTGATACATTGACTCTAATATGCATTGATTTTAAATACTTGTCCCCTTTTTTCCTTAACTATAGGAGCATGATCGGCATATAGGACATAATGTACACACTATTTAGCTGTCAATTGTATGAATAGGTTTTGACAGCATCAATAATCTTTGACGCCTCATTTAAAGACTACTTATAAAGTAGATGGGTATTTCGGAGACCATCATTAGATATACCGCTTTGTTCACTGAGAAGGACAAGCTTTTGACTAGACAAATATGGCCGCCATTCCATAGCGATGGAACACAGAATAGTCCTTTTTCAATTCTTTTTGACGAGTGTAAGGTAATTATATTTTATTGAGACCTCCCCGTCCAACCGTAACAGAATACACAATAAACAATACACTTCCTTCAACGTGCATTTGTACATCTGTTGTTGAAATTAAATAGACACAATATAGGGTTGACTAAAGTTTTAACTAGGACAATATGGCCGCCGCTTTTCTCTGGACGGCACACGGAGTACTTCTCTTTCACATTTTGTGACTATATTGTCACCGACAGAGAGTAGAGGGGTTTGGAAAATTGCACGTGACGTTCGGCATCTGTTAGGATTTAGGATGGAGTAGATAAACGGTAAGGAACAACAAGAATTTTTCTGCTTCTTCGAAGACGTTACATAGATGGTGATAGTGATACATTTTAAATACACACCTTTTATATTCGCCGCAGGCTTATCAGTGTCCAGTGACCCACAAATACATTGGTTTTTGGGGGATGCAACATAAGATTGGATTGGATTGGATCTTTATTTACCGGAGTATGTTTCACATACTACAGATGAAATTGAATGAACCTCTTCTGGGCGGTAAGTGAGAAATGCCCAGGACAGGGTATTGATTAAAGTTTTTTTTGGGACATAAGTTTAAATATTGTTGATGGCAATATAATAACAGTGATACCAGTCGTCCTCATACCCTTCTTTTTATGCAGTTACGACACATTTTGGGAACATTGGTTTTAGAGATATTAAGTCCATGCTGACCTTCAGCAAATCAGTGACGATTGTTCGTGTTACTTTGATCAGGTTGGAAAAACTTTTTGAAGATGACTTTTCTAAGATATGGACGCAATTAGTCTATTTGCACGGTTGAATCACAATACAATTGGGTGCTTCTTCTTTTGCTGTCGGGAAATCTGTGGTGATATGCGATGACACGGATAAATCTGCATGAGGTTATGCTTGAATACACATTAAGGGTTTATTTTATTCTTATCCTTTTTTTCTATCCATTCGCCAAGACGTACTTTGTCACTTGGGGTGCATCTTCTATTTTCCGTATCCATTGTAATGATCTCTACGGTCACCTAGTGAAGAATCTCCCACATCGTTTGGGCACGATTTTATAACGTGATTTTTGTATATAAAAAGGTACAAATTATTATTATATATAATTTTGCAGCCTTGAAAAAGTCCAGGAGGACAAAACATGTGTCGGCTGCTGTTTTTGTGTTCATTGCCGAAATAAAAAAAAACTTGTGTACCGTCATCTGTTCGAATTCAATCGACGGCTGTAAAGAAATTACATCTGACCAAAGGATAGAGTAACAGGATGGATTGTGTGTGCTTTGGTGCATTGTTTAATTCACTTACAAGAAGCTGTTGAGAAAGAACTAGACATGCTGTTGAAGTATGACATCATTGAGCGCTCCACCGGTCCTACGCAATGGGTTTTGCCATAGTGGTGGTGCCAAAAAAGGACAGTGGAGGTGCAGTGTGCATCTGTGTGGCTATGCGCCAGGCCAACAAAGCAATTGAGAGAGAAAGAAATCCGTATCCACACTAGCAGACATGATCATGCAACTGAACGAAGCCAAAGTGTTCACTCGTCTTGACCTGAACAACGGATACTGTTGGACCCATCACCCTTAGGGTGGTCTGCCGAAATAAAAAAAGACCTTGAGTACCGTCATCTGTTCGAACTTCAATCGATGATTGTAAAGAAACTACTGCTGACCAAAGAGACTTTTGTTTGGATAAGAGTAACAGGATTGTGTGTGCTTCGGTGCATTGTTTAATTAACTGTACAAGACTGCATTGTTGTGCAGCATAGTAGATTTATACCTAAGGTGGGTGGGTATTAAGCACCATGAGAGCACCACTGAATAGAAAATTCATCATATTGTTGGTGTTTAAATTGAAGACTGACAAATAGATGTGCAGACATTAGAGCATATCCACCACAAGATTATATGGCAAATTTCTGCTGATCTTGCACTCTATAGTTGAGACTATGTATAGACTGAATCAATCCTGAAACGATTTCTTCGAATTATTGCAAAATCAGTGTCAGTTTCTCACTAGGACCATGGCAACATTTGATGATAATAGGGATGCACTCATTGAGTATTTATTCAACTCTAATTTGACAAGTATGCCAAATAGTACCTGAGACATGGGAAAGGAGGGGCTGAAACAAAAATTCTTGAGACTAGAATGAATGAAAAAACAAGAGTTATCTAGATGGTGGGACGCAACAGTTCTGCGTAAATATATAGAAAAGGAACAAGTACCTAGGGGCTTGTGCATACTTATTTTTCCATCATTCAAGGATCTGGACATGGGTCATTTAAAAGAATGGGAGAAGCTTTTTATTAACCTCGTCCATAGGAAAGATGGATGTACTAATCAGGGACGCTGATATGAAGAGAAAAAACTGTTATCTGAAACTGCAAAACTAGAAAAAGAAATTAGTGACTTAAACTTACTGGAAGCTATAGAAGGAAATTATCAAATTCTTAAAGCAGAAATTCACAAACACCAGTTATTTTTAAAGGAGAAGAAGATGCAGAAAATCAGAAGGGATGAAAGAGGCTACATGAATGGGAAAGTCTATACATTTGCTAAAAAGTTTGACAATATAAAATCAGGTACACATATAGAGGTTCCAGAACACATGACACATATAACCGAATCGGTTAGTGCCTCTGACATTTCTAGTGTCAGCAGCATAACGAGTAGGGAGTCAATCAGTGCACAGGTGCCAGTTGCAGCCATCACTTCGGATCCCTTTGTTTTAGAACTACAGAGATTCTGCAAAGGGAACAAACAGGGATACAAAAAAGAGTCTGCTTCAAGAAGACAAGGAGGGGCAAATCAAGAAACAGACATAAGAACAAAGGAAAGGGTGGGTGTCACTACCAGATCAGTCTCTCGGAATCAGAGATAATGTTAAGTAGTGTGAATCAGCCCAACACTAAGGACGACCGATAACATCAATATTGTGAATTTGTCTGACCATGAATTGACCAATGCAGAAATAAAATTGCTCAGTAAAGGCCTTGGTTTTTGTCCAAGTTCTCTACCAAACTTTACATAATTGCACGTTAGTTGTTTTAAGTTTATGAGAAAATTAAAACTGCACAAATACTTTCAAGGCAAACAACACTCTAGACCCATCACAATACCATCTTTGAGCACAGACTCTACTCCTACCATTTGGGACATAAGGGATTTACGATTACTGTTGTCCCTGGAAGATCAGGATTATTCTCCTTCCATACAGACTATTTTAACAGATTTAGATATAGACACACTTCCTTATATTGATAGTGGACTAAGAAACAAATCATGATTCACTCCCTGTCTACCAGGGGAAAATCAAATAGACAAATTTCAAGTACTGGTAAATCAAGACCGCTACAAAATGGAGGGTAAGTACCTCTCAAGATCCATGGGTATCAAATATAATATCACAATTGAGGAGAGAAAGGTGCTTGACATACTGAAAAATGACGACTCCCTTGTCATCAGAGAGGCTGACAAAGGAGGAAATGTGGTGCTCATGAACAAGCAGGACTATCTAGGAGAAATTGACAGACAGCTCTCTGATACCGCAGCATATGTCAAACTAGATAGTAACCCGATGAGAGCGACGATTCAAAAAGTAGAGAAACGATTAAAACACTGGAAAGATTTATGTCTCATTTCAGACTTAGAATTCAGGTATCTACTCAATGACAATCCAACCTGTCCCTGTATTTACACTCTACCTAAAATTCATAAGGGACAGGGGTTTCCACCGGGTAGACCCATCATCTTAGGGATTGGGTCCCCAGCAGAAAAATTATCAGAATACATTGATCTATTTTTACAACCACTGGTAACAAATTTGCCATTGTACATAAAAGATACCTGGGATCTTTTAAGTAAAATTGCAGATGTGGAATGGGTGGAAGGACGTCAATTGGTGACTTTAGATGTATGTTCATTATATACATGCACACCCATGGACCTAGGCTTGAAAGTGGTGCAGCATTTTCTAGAGACACGACCGGCGAATATGTTTGAACACAAAAATATGCTGGTGGATCTAATTGGGTTAGTACTTAACAACAATCTGTTTACACACATTGGCGACTGATTTCGTCAAATACAGGGTGTAGCTATGGGGGCGAAATTTTCACCGCCATTTGCTAACCTGTATATGGGATTGTTTGAACACACACATATATGAATAAAAGGGCCCGGTGACTTGATGGAAAATGTGCTCTACTGAGGACGCTTTATTATTATTTTTTTTCTTTTTAATATATATTTTTTTTTGGATAAAAGCAGTGTAAATGCAGCGGTAATCACATGTTCATACAATCCAAACATAAAACCGTAATTTCATTTGAAAAAAAAAGAAAAAGGGGTCAATCAGGTAATACATTGCTCACAATAATCAATAAATCATAGGCTAGAGAATAACATAATGTGACAGCAGTACTTTCAAAATAGACCGAGAGAAGAATTCAGTTTACAAAAATGAAGCAATCCAGGAGGAGAGGGGGCCCCAGATCCTATTCCCTTTAATCCTGCCTTTTCTGCCTCACCTTTCGTAAAGTGCCTTTTCTAAATTATCTAAATGTAAAATTCGTCCCTTCCATTGCCGAAAGGTTGGAGGTTGTGAATCAAGCCAGGCTGAGGCAACACAGAGCCTGAGAACTGCCATTGCTATGAAAGTGAGTTCTACCCCTTTGTTGCCGGCTAGATCATTTACCCCTAATAACATCAGTTGAGGTGTCAGAGGAACTACTTCATTTAGCACCTTTTGTAAAAAGCCTGAAATTTCTCGGCCTATAGATTCTATGTGAGGACAAGTGGCGAAAATATGCACTAAATCCGCACCAAATGTTGCACATCTAAAACAATGAGTCCCCTCTGTTCCCCCCATTTGACAATTTTCGCAGGTGTTATATAGAGATCAAATAAGGTCTTAAAATGTTGGGACCGCAAATTGGCAGAGCACAATACTGTGTCCCAGAGTTCTAATGATCTCATAAAGTAGGAGTCCTCAACCCCCAGCCTATCCTGCCACTTCAACCTATGTTTATCTAAATCATCTGGTACTCCTTCTTGCAGGCATCTATATATTTGTGTAATTGAGGATCCCGAACTACTAATTAACAATTCCGTCAAAGCTACTTGTCCAAACCCTGCCGCACCACCAGCTTTTTTAAACAGGAAATCTCTCAGCTGTAGAAATTTAAAAAAATCCCGGGGGCCAACACCAAACCTTTCCCTAACTACTTCAAATGAAGTTATGTGATCCCCAGCTAACAGGTCCCCAATCTTGTATAAACCACCTTTTCCCCACCTCGCCAGGCACGCATCTTGTAGTGCCCTTGGCAGTTGGTCATTCCCGATCATGGGAGAATAACGGCTGAACCTACCTACCCCAAGTTTCTTCCTTACGCCTGCCCAATTACGAAAAGCAGTGATTAGTACCTTGAATCGCGTTTTCTTAAAGTAGCTTGCTTCATAGAATTTCAAGAGACAGCCGTTAGCCCGGGCGCCTATCAATAGCTCATATATTGTCGGGACATGACCGGAATCCTCCCTATCCTTTTCCTTAACTCCAAAGAGAGGTCGGTAATATTGAAATGAAGCCGCTAAATAATATAGCTTACAATGCGGGAGCCCCCATCCCCCTCTATCCCTGGGTAGGGATAGGAATACATTAGCTCTCCTGGTCCTTTGATAGCACCAGATAAACCTAGCTACCTCCTTCTCTATTTGTTTAAACCAAAAATTATGAATTTCCAAAGGAATCGCACGAAAAATATACAAAAGTTTAGGCAGAATCATCATTTTAATGAGATTACATCTCCCTACTATTGCCAATTTCAAATTATCCCATCGTTGGAGATCGTTCTTAATTTTCCCCATTATCGGGGTGATATTTAGATCCACTATATCTTCCACTTTTGTCGTGATGATAATGCCTAGGTAAATAGCTTTTTCTACAATCCTATTATCCATACCTGTAACAAATCTATTTGTCACGATCTGCGTTTTAGCTTTATTCAATAAAAAACCTGATTGAATCCCAAATTTTTCAGCAATACTTTCCACCGCAGACATTGCACGATCAGGGTCAGATGCAATAATAGCAACGTCATCGGCGTAGGCCAATAACTTGGTGTCCCCGCCCTGTAAGCTGACCGGAATAATTTCTGCGGAGGCCTCCAACGCCTAAGAAGGGGGTCTAAATATAGGGCAAACAGTAGGGGAGAGGCAGGGCAGCCCTGTCTTGTTCCCCTACCGATTGAGAATGGCGCTGTCTCTTCCCCCATAATTCATAATCTTGCTATAGGGTTGACATACTAGACCTGTATTGCTTTCACAAATGAATACCCTAGGCCATAAGCCTCGAGGGTCATCCATAAATAGCTCCATGACACCCTATCGAAGGCCTTCTCCGCATCTAAAAAAGCTTCACCCATAGGTTTGGCGGAGATCTCGGTAGCGTCAAAGAGGGTAATTAACCTCCTAATATGATCTACGGTTCCTCTTCCTTGTATAAACCCGTGCTGCCAAACCGAAACAAGATGATGCATCACAGAGTTCAAGCGTGAAGCAAAAATCTTGGAACATAGCTTAGCGTCACTGTTTAACAGCGTAATAGGCCTGTATGAGCCTAAATTCATAGGATCTTTGCCCTTTTTTAAAAAGATAACAATATTCGCAATACCCCAAGAACCAGGTGGTGTAGCCCCTTTCCTGATCTCCTGAAATAAACCGAGCATAGAATGATAAATCTCGCTGAAGAAGACTTTATAAAACTCTATAGGGATACAGTCAGTTCCCGATGCCTTGCCCGAGGGAAGGGCTTGAAGAGCACTATATAACTCCTCCTGTGTAATCTCAGCCCCTAGCCGGACGCCCTCCTCCTGTGGGACCATTCCGATCGGGTCAAATTCCTGTATTTCCAGATTTGATAAATGATCGTCACGAGATGGGGCCGAGTAAAGGTCTTCATAAAATTCCCTAAAAGCCTCTCTAATCTCGGCAGGCTCTGTCACAGCTTTGCCCTGCATGTTTCTAATCCTATCTATATATCCTGCGGCCGCCTGCTGTCTGGCCCTGATTGCCAATAATCTGCCCACGGTCTCGCTATATTCATAGCAAGCCTGCCTTTTAGCTAAATACTTCCCCGCGAGCCTCTCAGCGTTGTAATCATTCAAACAGGCTTTGGTTATATTGATAGAGCTCATGATTCTAGCCACCTCATCTCCACAAGTCACTGCACTAATCAATTCTGTTGCCAATCGGGCAAGCTTTTCATAAAACTGATTAATCTGTTCTACCTCTTTTTTTCATTTGCTCAGGCTGTATTGCAGAATCTTACCTCTCACTGACGCTTTAAAAGCATCCCAAACCATTCCAGGGGGGGCACTACCACTATTATTATTAAAGAATTCCCTAATCATATATTCAATAAATTTTTGATCTGATAGCAGAGCCCTCTCAAAAGTCCATCTTGAATGCTCCTTCCTTGCTCCAGTTGCTGAAAACTCTAGGACTACAGGGTTATGATCAGACATAACTCTAGGGAAGAGCTCAATCCGTGCCTCTTGGAGTATAGATGGCGAGGTTAAAAAATAGTCCAATCTGGCAAGCTTGCCGTGTGGAGCAGAATAAAAAGTATAGCCAGGCTCCGGGGCTCTAAGTTTAGGCCAAGCGTCTACCAGACCGATATCATTTACAAAGTTTTTAAACGCCCTCATCGAATGTGGCATCTGCCCCTTCATGGAGGTTCCTAATGTCCCCGGGATGTCTCTAGATCCATTAAGGTTTAGATCTCCACACACCACATACGGTGTAGGCCAAGATGGTAATTCATTAGCCAAAAAACACAGTAGCCCTGGGTCATCTAGCACAGGGGCGTAGACTTACATAATGTAAATGAGCCGGTTGCAAGCCTGCATTCCATTATTACACATCTACCATTCTTATCGACAGCTTTCCTACCTGGATTGATGACACTGCCTTTTGTGAGAACCGCAACCCCCTTAGTCTTCACATCTTGTGTAGTATAAGCTGCTACCTTCAACCCCAAGGATTTAAGTAGGTTGCAATCATTATTGGCAATGTGGGTCTCCTGTAGACAATAAACATCTGCCTTTAATACTTTAAGATCTTCCTGGATCCTCCTCCTCTTAACAATGTAATTAAGCCCGCAAATATTAATAGAAGCAATGCGTACTTTAGCCATATTACATCCAGCTGTGATACCTTGTATGAATTAATAAAAATACTGTGCTGGCCCTGCAGGCACTCGCATACAGTGTTCCTTACAGATTGTTCTCTAACCTTAAGTACCCACAAAAAATGACACCCATCAAAAAACATCGTGCTTCGGCTGCAATTTACACTTCACCTTAGCACCGTGAACCCCCCCCACCTCCCATCCCACCACCCCATCTCCGGCTCACCCTCCCTCCCCTACCCTTAGAAGCAGCCAGACCCATAGGGTCCGAGTGATGGAGACAGGAAAGAGCATCGCAGCTCCCCCCCTCCCAAGCTCCCTCCGTACTTTATATAGCCAAAACATCATATAGAGAAAAAAGAGAGGAAAAAGAAGGAAAAAAGGAAAAAAAAAGAAAAAAGGGCCACCCTGCATGTATAACCTTTTACTTACAGCAAAAACTTATTTAAATTAACCAAACAAATGCATTAAAGCCTCATACATTTCTTTTATCCAACCGGGCTTGATCTAAGTACTCTCCAGATTGAATTTCTGAGGTAAAGAATTTAACCGACCCTCTTACAATTGTCTTCAGCCTTGCAGGAGCAAGCTAAAAAGCCTCAAACCCAGCGTCCTGAAAGGGCTTGATCAGTTGCCAAAGTCGCCACCTACGCTCCACGGTAACATGACAAAAATCAGGGCGTACAAAAAAAGAAGACTCTTTATATTGCCTTCTGGCCTCGGGTCGAGCTTTCTCGAATATAGCTTGCCTAAGCATGTAATTGCCAAAGAAGACCAGAATGGCCCTTGGTTGGTTTAGATCTCTGCCAGAATTTTTGTATCGAGTGAAAGGGAACCGATGGACCCTCTGAACCTCCCGTTCCCGTTCCCACCCTGTAAGCTCAGGGAAAGCTTCTTTAAGAAGATTTCAAATGAAAGAACGAATGTCCTCCCCTTCCAGGCCTTCTTTTATCCCTAGGAAGCGGAGGTTATTCCTTCTCATACGGTTCTCCATGTCCTCCAGCTTCCACATAGCGTCGGTGAGCTGAGCATCGTGGGTTTTAGTTTTATTGATGATGTCATCCTGTTTTGGGCTGGTACCAGTGAAGCTTTGGAAGAATTTTATATGTACATTAATACCAACACTTTCAACATAACTTTCACTAAAGAACAACCTACCTCTGAGATACATTTTCTGGATGTTACTATTCGGGTGGATGGCAACAAATTAAAAACACTACCATGTAGGAAACTGACAGCATGTAATGCAATCTTACACGCAACCAGTTCCCATACCCCTTCACAAATTAGGACGATCCCAAATGGAGAGATGTTAAGAACTAAAAGAAATTGTAGTGATGAGGCACAACTGGATCATGAACTGAAATTGGAGGAAGATAGGTTCAGAGCCAGAGGGTATGCAAAAGAAAAGATCAATGATGCACGACATAAAGTTGACAGGATCAAGAGAGAGAGCCTTTTGATAGCTAACAACAAGAGGAAGAAAACCGGTAGGACAAAAACTGCTTTCATTACACCTTACTCAGTCCTGAGCACAGAGGTCTACAAGGTTCTAAGGAAGCATTGGTTGGTTATGATTGAAAACACAATAAGGATTTACTTTATTCTTATCCTTTTTTTCTATCAATTCGCCAAGATGTACTTTTTCACTTGGGGTGCATCTTCTATTTTCTGTATCCATTGTGATGATCTCTACAGTCACCTAGTGAAGAATCTCCCACATGGTTTGGGCACGATTTTATAACGTGATTTTTGTATATAAAATGTACAAATTATTATTATATATAATTTTGCAGCCTTGAAAAAGTCCAGGAGGACAAAAAACGTGTTGGCTGCTGTTTTTGTGTTTATTGCTGAAATAAAAAAAGACCTTGTGTGCCGTCATCTGTTCGAATTTCAATCGACGAGTGTAAAGAAACTACTGCTGACCAAAGAGACTTTTGTTTGGATAAGAGTAACAGGATTGTGTGTGCTTCGGTGCATTGTTTAATTAATGGTACTAGACTGCATTGTTGTGCAGCATAGTAGATTTATACCTAAGGTGGGTGGGTATTAAGCGCCATGAGAGCACCACTGAATAGAAAATTTATCATATTGTGGGTGTTTAAATTGAAAACTGACAATTAGATCTGCAGACATTAGAGCATATCCACCACAAGATTATATAGTTTCTTGTAAGTTAAAAGCAGTTCAACGGTGTCATTGTGTAACAGTGTGAATGTCCTCATTGATATGAAGTTGCACTTTCATTGTCTTGAGTCTCCCTAAACCATGAAACAACGACGAGAACTGATTCACAATTTCACACTGGGCATGAAGGTTGTAATTGAGGGCTATCAGTCCCATGTCAGCAGCAGTGACAAAACTGAGCACTGGGTGAAGTTCCTTGAAGGACATCGATAGGTGCTTGCACTGATATTGTTTCTTATTGCATGGTTGCTGTGAATGACCCATGACTCTGTAATGGTTTTGAAGCAGCCCATGTGTATACCTTCGTGTTTGACAGAGTATGGCGTGGTACAGGAGATAGGATATTGAACTTCTCCGCTGGCATGATGTTAATTGACGCACTCCTGTCTATGATGAAGGTTATGGATGTGATAAGTATGTGTTAAGGTGATGAATGTTTAAGCACGACCGCATGGTGCGCCTGACTTCAAGATGAAATGAAATGAAATGAAAAATACATTTATTAAGCGCATGGCTACCCGAGGGCATCCCAGCGCTGAATAGCAGCAGGCAACAGGGCCAACCAATTAAGGAAAGAGCCAGGTTTTTAACAACTTTCGAAAGGCAAGGTGGTTGGGTTCCTTGCGCAAATGAAGAGGGAGGGTGTTCCAGTATTTGGCGGCATTGTATGAGAACAGACGTCCCCCGCTTCTAGTTTTCCGAATCCTAGGAACTACAGCAAGATGTAGATCGTCTGAGCGGAGGCGTCTGTTCGCATGGTAGGACCGGACAATAGAATGGTTAATAGGAGGGCCCTTTCCGGCCAAGGACTTATGTACAATGCACATTGCCTTAAAATGAACTCTCTCAATAATGGGTAACCAGTGGAGAGATTTCAGGGCGAATTTTGCAGATTGACATCTCGGAATATCCAGAAGGATTCTGGCTGCCCAATTTTGAACTGTCTGAAGTTTTGTAAGGGTAGTGCGTGGGGACCCAAGATAAAGGGCATTCCCATAGTCCAGACATGATAGAATGAGTGCCTGAACCATGATCTTCCTTGACTGGAACGGGAGGAGTGGGAGAACTTTGCGGAGCATCTTTAAGATGCCATAGCAAGAGGCCGCCACATTACGTGCCTGAACCTTGAAGGTCAGATCACGATCCAGCCAGACACCCAGGCTTTTTATTTGGCTCTTGGGGGCAGGAGCGAGGCCCAAGTCAGCTGGCCACATTAAATTGGGATCAAATGGAGACGGATTCCCTAAAATCATCATCTCAGTTTTTTCTCCATTCAGTTTCAGGAAGGAGGCATTCATCTATTTGGCTACCTCTTTCAAACAGGGAGAGAGGCTGGGGGAAGAATTGTCTGCCTGGTTGAGACCCACCACAAGTTGTGTGTCGTCTGTGTATGTCACTATGTGTACCCCAAAAGGCAGTACAATCTCCACTAAAGGACTCAAGTAAATGTTGAATAAGGTGGGACTCAGGGAAGAGCCCTGAGGCACTCCGCAGCGGAGAGGCATCCGTTCTGAGGTCACATCAGCTTCAAAAACCTGGAAGAATCTGTCCTCCAGGAAGGACTGCAGCCAAGTCAGCATGACCCCGGTCACCCCCAGTCTTATGAGTCTGTGGGCCAGGATTTGATGGTTGACTGTGGCAAAGGCGGCACTAAGATCTAAAAGGATGATGGCGCAACTGTGTTTGTGGCGTGGCGTGTGAATGGCCTAAAATGCACAGCAGCTAACGAAAGTGCATATATCTACGATGCCAATGCGCAGACCTGAATGCATGACAGTGCGACTGAAGGACAGATGCAACACCAGCTACGAGACACCGGAGATAATCATTTGTAATCCGAAGGTGCCTGACCTCAAGATGGCGCATTCTGCGATCCTGCGATCCTAAGCGCAAACTGAATAGTTCTAGCATAACGATACAACCAACACAGAGGGAACACCAACAGTAGGTCTGACTTCTATTATTCACCAGTAGCTGTGATAATCTGTTGTAGCCATGGTATCTGAGATGAATTAAGGCTGGTTTGAGTCTAACTGAAGCGGAGGAAACGAAGAACATTTATTTTACCCTAATGCAGTAGTGACTAATTTACTCTAATGCAGCAGTGACCAATTGCGACAACATAGTGTTCAACTGATGCTGATGATTGCCTATGATGCACGACATGCCAGACTTCGAGTTTATGCGAGTCTATCTGTGGTGCCTGGCTAAACTGAACTTGCGGCTGCAGGCAAGAGTTTTGTGATATGAGAGTGCATAATCTTACCTAGCAACAGAAGTCAAGGAACGCTTTTTTGCACAAATCTGATTCCACCAGCCAGACGATCGTCCCCAGAGCGGGGCCTAGCCCTAAGATGGCGCCCATGATGTAGCTATCGGCAAATCAATCAGCAATATAGCCGTCCGTGGCTGCTGCGTTGCGAAGCTTCATTTCTACCCTTCCTTTTGGCACTAAGCCGGGGAACAATCTGCCAATACTGTTCAGCCGGGTTCCAGCTTGTCCCGCATTGTATCTCATACAGGATGTTTTCAAGATGGCCGACAGATGATCAGCGCCGGCTGGGAACTCCCCGGCTAGGGATTGCCTTTTTGGCTTTAATCCCCTGGAAGCTACCCCCTTCTTGGACCCGTATATACACCTGGGGTTAGATTTAGACTGCGGTTAATCTCGAAATCCTCAGAGGAACCGTGACTATTATCCTGACCGCGGAGACCGAGCAATTATGGCCGATGCCCGGTGGAGCTGCCTTGACAGCTATAGAGGAGATCGGCTCTGGTTCACCCCCTAGGCCGTCACCTACACAGCCGGACATTGGTCACTGTTCTCCTCATCTCTCCTCTGTGTCTCCCGATTTGTTTGTCTTACACTTTGACTGTTTTAGTCCCCCTGAAGACTGCTGGTCTGCCTGACCCGTTCTGCATTCCTTATCCCTTTTCTTTCCCTCCTTACCTTCTATGCCCCCTAGGTCATGCGTCTTTGTTATTCTATGCTCTATTTACTCATGTGACCCTGTAACATTGTTTTTTATGTGTCGTTGTCATTCTATGCTCTAGTAACACACGTTTACTATGTAACACTGTTTTTTTCCCCCTATGTTTTACTATGCCCCTATAACTGATGTAATTTGTAACCTGTAACTCACTGGTACTCATGTAAAGCGCTCTGATACCTCCGGGTCTAGCCAGCGCTATATAAAACTCTTCAAATAAATATGGGGTACCTTTAAGGTACTCTTGGGGCAGTGTCCACAGGAATCTGGTTGCTTCGTCTTGTGACTCTTTATTGACTTTTAATCTTTTTTGCAAGCAGCTAATCCTCCGTTGACATCATAAGCGCACATCCATCGTCTTCGTCAGCACTATTTGATGATGTTCAAGTGTATTTACATGATGAATTTGACAACAATCGACTTTGTTTAGTTTCTATTTGTCATAACTGGAATTTTCTGGCGTCCATTTTCTCTTCTGGCTGTTACGCATTTGGTTTTTCTTTTGTTTTGCAAACCATTATGAACTGATATTCCTTCCCACAGCCTTTACATGTCAGTCCGATGGTGGGACATTTACCTTCATGGGGAAATGGAAATCCACTTTGGAAACTGTGGTATTGTGGCGTCTTTCTATGGTATCTTCCTATGCAGAGCACCCTGTGTTTACATTTGAGCAGCACCATGGTAATGGAACCTGGTGATGCGAATGTTAGGAGTAAAGTGATCAGTTGATGTAACACAGCCTTGCTGGATGGATGAGACCTTTTGATCTGGATTAAAACTTACTTCTCCATCAACGCTGGACTCTTCATTATTTAAGATTTATCCATTTTACACTGGCGACGAGCGAAGGAAACGATCCCAGCGTATCTCTGACTTCAAAGAATTAAAATAAAAAAAGAAGAAGATCCAGGGTCTCAACATCATTATACAAGAAATTCGTGTTGGAAAACCGGAGAAGTCTACCTTGGAAAACTTCACTGCACTCATCTAACCTGACCTACTTTACATGTGAGTTTTTTCTTTTGACTTTCTCTCTCACGTTAAGACTTCTCATTCAACCTCTACTCTAATGTGACTATACTCCTTGGGGCATTTTCTGGGTCTAGTTCGGATTGGGAGCATTCGCCGCGCATCTCACCCCTTTTATTTCTGTCACTGGGGTTGGGAGGCTTCGGCGCGGGCTTATCCGCTCTCAATATTTACCCTGGTATGTCACACGGATTCATCTTTACATTTGGTGTTTGACTTTCTCGCACGACTCTCAGGAGACATTTTTTTATGTGTGTATTAGATTGGAAGCAATTCGCCGCCTAGTCTCACCCTGTATTTGGAGTTGGGAGGCCTCGGCGCGGGCTCATCTACACGGCACATATATTTAAAAAACAACACTTACTTCATTTTTCAGCACAAGGCTTTGTTCAGCGTTAGCAACACGCGCTGGAACGCGCGCTTCTTTGTTCTTTCTATGTCGGCATTTTGAGGCATTTTCAAGACGCGCTGTGTCTATTGCGTGCTCCGGAGTCCTACAGCCACATAATTGAGTGACATCACGCCCCTACGCTCCTCACGTTACGTGCCCAACGTGGCGGCCATATTGGGAGAGTTTGAAGCGATCTCTCCATGTTTTTCCTTTTATTAATTTTTAGCATGATTGCCATTGGCACAACATCAGTGATTATCATATCCCTACGTTTTTCACGTTACGTACCCAACTCGGCGGCCATATTGGGAGAGATTGAAGCGATCTCTCCATGTGTTCTTTTATGGATTTTCATCGTGTTTGACATTGGCACGACATCAGTGAATTCAAGTGATGCACCCAAGACCATACTAATTTGTGGTGACAAACTTTACAGTTTAATTATTCTTAGACCTTATTTTTGTGCATATTTACTTGCAGTTTAGATGATACACATTTGAAAGTGTGTTACTCATACATTAATAACTTTTGAAATTTGTTGTACTACTTTACAATACTAGTGAAAACATACACTTGTGGAACTAAGTTTTTAATATTTAGTACGAGATTTATCTTTTAGTGTATTTATGATACATTGATATTGTAACTTCTTGTATTTTCCCTTCCTGATACATTGGTACTAATTGTGCAATTGTTTTTCTAAATTGTTATTTTTTTTATTATTATTTTGTTTACTTCACCATGCAAAATGTTACAACACCTCCTTTCTTTTTAACTTCTCCTGGTGACCCTCCCATAAAATGGCAAAAGTGGAAGAAGGTGTTTGAAAGATATGCAAAGGTTTGTGGAACCAACCTCAGTGCTGAGAGGAAAACAGCTCTTCTGTTGCATTGTCTTGGTTCGGAAGGACAAGAAGTGTTTGATCATTTGCCGGAGATAGTTGATGAGAATTTAAATGAATTTGAAATATGCATGTTGAAACTTGATAGACATTACTTACCCAAAGTAAGCACGATTTTAGAGCGCTATCATTTTGGTCGCAGGACTCAAAAGGATGGTGAGTCAGTAGAAAACTATGTCACTGCACTAAGAAAATTGGGTTTGTCATGCAAGTTTGGGGCTTTATTAGAAGAAAGAATAAGGGATCAATTCATGCTAGGATGCAATGTAGAAAAAGTGAGAGATGATTTACGGCAAAAAGATGATCCCTCCTTAGATGAAGTTCTTATAACTGCAAAACAAATTGAACATTCTTAGAAATGAGTGGAAGTTATTACTAAACATGAAGCTAAGGGGGATGTAGTTCATTTAGTGAAAAGTTCCTCAAAAGAAAAGAATTTGAAGAAAACGATTTATGTTAAGGCTGAAAAGAAAAATACTTTTATTCCCAAGTGTTATAGATGTGGCAATATGGGTCACTTTGCCAATGACAAGAAATGTCCAGCACTTAAATCTACATGCACAAATTGTAAGAAAGTGGGACATTATACTACAGTGTGCAAAGCCAAAACTTACAAGGGAAAAGTTAATGTTATTTCTCATGGAAGTAATAGTGATAGTGATGCATGTTCTGATTTTGACTGTGGTCAAATTGTTTCACAGGTAACTTCTGAAAATAAGAAAGGTCCCTTGGATGAAATAATAGTAGAAGGGAGAAGAACCAAACTATTATTTGATTCGGTGCGAAAATCACTATAGTCTCTAAACAGTTTTATTTATGCAATCTTAAAGACAAGGTGAAGATATTAAAGCCAGACATTAAACCCAGTGCTTATGGTGGAGAACCAATAAAACTTCTAGGATATTTTGGGGGTTTGTTAGGATACAAAGGAAGATATCATTCTGGAAAAATGTATGTTTCCCAAAAGGGTGATAGTATCCTGAGTTGGTTTCACCAGAGAAATCTAGGTGTAATATTTGATCCCAATAATGACCCCCCAATCATTATGAAAGAGAATTCTCAAATAAATGAGGTGAAAGTCAAAGACTTTGATGACAGCTACTCCCTAATGTTAAAAAAGGATTTTCCTAGAGTATTTAGGAGTGAACTAGGATGTCTTCATGATTATGTTCACAGTATACGACTGGTTAGTGGAGCAATACCTGTTTCTGGTAAGGTGCGTGGTGTGCCTCTTGCTGTGAGAGATGAAAATAAGTTAGAATTAGAGAAACTTAAAGCTGAGGGTATCATTGAGGAAGTAGAAGGTACTCAGTGGTTGGCACCAGTTGTAGCTGCCAGGAAGGCAAATGGAAGTCTATGCCTATGTGTTGACTTAAGGGAGCTAATTAAACAAGTCATAGTTGATAAATACCCTCTTCCCAAAATTTCTGACATGCTAATGCTAAAGGGGGCCAAGGTTTTTTCTACTGTAGACCTTAAATCTGCGTATCACCAGATAATGCTTGATTACAAATCCAAAGATCTTACCTCTTTCATAACGCCCTTCGGGACATACAGATTTATAAGGTTACCATTTGGACTAGTGTCTGCAGCCTCAGTGTTTCAAAGAGCCCTAGAAAAGGTCTTGAAAGGTCAGGAGGGAGTAAAGATTTATCAAGACGATGTTCTAATTTTTGGAAAAGATGGACAAGAACATGATATGAGGCTTAGACAGGTGTTACAAAGGTTTGATCAATTTCATCTCACAGTTAGATTAGACAAGTGCAAATTTAGAAAATCTGCAATTGACTATTTAGGCCACACCATATCTGGTGAAGGTGTAGCACCTAAAAGTGACTTGGTTGATGCCATACAAAAATTAGCTTCTCCTACTAATAAGGAGGAACTTATAAAGTTTCTTGGTATGGCAGAATATTACAGTAAATTTGTAAGAGGCTTTGCTGAAAGGTGCATCAATATGAGAACGTTAATGTGTAAAAGTGTCGAATTTACGTCGACTGAAAAGTGTGAAGCTGAATTTAAAGAAATTAAGGAAATGTTAAGAAAAACTCCTAAGTTAATAAGTTTTGATCCCTCCAGGAATTCAGTTCTCATCACAGATGCTAGCATGAAAGGTTTATGTGCAGTATTACAGCAAGAAGATGAAGGTTCTAAAAACGTCATACTGTTTCTCTCATGCAGTCTCCGAGGAGCAGAGTTATGTTACTCCGTTATAGAGAGAGAGGCTCTGGCAGTACATTGGGCTGTTAAAAAACTAAAGAATCTTCTATGGGTGACAAAGTTCGAGATACGCACAGATCATAAGCCTCTGTGTGAGATCTTTATAAACAAGCATTTGCAATGCAATCGGTCTCGCCTTTGAGACCTTATAAGTATTTATCCATGCAGCACATTATCCTGGGTGCTGCAACCGCTGGCTCAAATTAAGCAGAGGGAGCGTGGAGCAACGAGGGAGGGACGAGAAGCCTGGAGGGAGTGTGTAGCAACAAGGGAGGGACGAGAAGCATGGAGGGAGATGGGAGGGACGAGAGGCCTGGAGGGAGAGGAGAGCAGCAGAGGAAAGACGAGAGGCCTGGAGGGAGAAGAGACCAGCATGGAAGGACGAGAAGCCTGGAGGGAGAGGGGAGCATCGAGGGAGGGACGAGAAGCCTGGAGGGAGAGGAGAGCAATGAGGGAGGGACGAGAGGCCTGGAGGGAGAGGGGAGGGACGAGAGGCCTGGAGGGAGAGGAGAGCAGAAGAGGTATGCTTTAGACAGGGCGCGCTTCTGCAAAAAGTACAATGATGCAAGGATTACTAACTGTGGGGCTCCCAGGAGACAACAGGTCACAAAGCAAACAGCTGAAATATGCCGTCAAACCCCACCTTGGACAATAAAAGACAACCACATTTGAGGTGCAACTGCCCCTTTAACACTTGGGTTCCGGCGTCAGTGCACCTGGGGCACTATCGGTAACTACGACCCTGGTTACTAAGGTTAAAAAGAACTGCAAAATGACACCAAAATAATAAGCGTGATGCCCCTTCTCCACGGTGATATGTTTGCCACATAATATTTGTTCCAACTATTGTATATCAGCCCCGGACGCACTTTTTCTCTTTTACAAAATGTATAAAAATAAAAATACATCTGTTTTGCAAACTCCCTCTGACTATTGTAAATGTTATTTTATGAAATTCTGCGCAATTACTTTGTCTACTAAGCACACATGGAAACAAGACCCCCTGTGTATTGCCACAGCACAGAGAAGAGCTGCTTTTGCTGGTTGTACTTTGTAACGAGGGGATATAGAGCAAGTTACTTTGCCAAAACCGACACTGGTTCCGTATTTTTGAAGCAGTGCATCATACAAGATGTCCCCCGGCCCGGAAAGGCAGCAGGCGCACGCCGTACCTTACCGTTGCAGAAGTTGTTCAGCACGTTGGAGTTGCACACCGGGGGGAGGTTGGGCAAACTGTGTTCCATTGCCTTCTGCGCCGCGGCCGGCTCCGCCAGCGATGCCTGCTGCTCCCTGGCTCTCTTACACCAGGGCCCGGCGAGCCCAATCCGCCAGCATACTTTAAATTGTGAGGAGACGCTTCCCGTCCAGATGACCCAGCCGCAAAGTACTTCTGTGCTGGCAGAATTGGAAGCCCTGCGAGATACGGCGGCCCCTGCCAGCCTGCCTCTGCAATCTGAGCACAGGTAAGGCGGGCGGGCCTGCCGGGAGGCAAGGGGGTGGGAGGCAGACACCAGCGCCAGACTTCCAGGGAGGGGCCTGTGGGTTCGTGCTGCAACAGCACCACGTCCGCAAGCATATCTGTTTCGGGTAATTTATTTGTCACGCATGCGTAAGATAGCTGTGAGCAGCGCGCGCGAAAAAAAGGAGTGCAAATTGACCCAGCAGATCAAACAACAAACAAGCATTTAACATGCAATAAGACTCGTATTTGCGAGAGACCTATTGCATTCGAAACGGAAGTGCGGGCGTCCAAGAAGGCACGAACGGGAGTGGAGGGGGGGGTGGTGGTGGGCCGAGAAGTCACGGACTGCGGGAGGGAACAGGGGGAGGCAGGAGAACAAAATAGTTTTTAAAGTAAAGGGGCCGATAGCCATGGAAGGACACAAATGACGACATGGCCGTCAGGAGGAGGGACTAACAAGGCAAAAAACAATCAGAATGCAGCATTTAGGATATAAGCCAATCAAAAAGATGGGCGGAGCTTCAACGAAGCTTCCACACTATAGCGTATACTGCATGCCTCGCAAAGCGAACAGCGCATGCGCAGCAACGCTAGCGAGACCTAAAAAGGGTATTGATGCTATTTCAGGCAGAATCTCTAAATGGGTGGTTGCATTACAGGAGTATGACTTTCAAGTAAAATATTTACCTGGATTCAAGAATAAGATAGCTGATACTCTTTCAAGATTAGAGCATAGTACTGAAGGAAAGGAGGATCTTAATGAAGATGAGCAGGATGAATGGGTATGCAACATTGAGTGCGATGGTCTCAAAGAAAGCAGATGGCGTGAAGAGTGCGCCATGGATAAAGAATTGCAAGAACTTTTACTGTTACTTAAAGAGGGTTGAGACACCAAAATTAAGGGAGATTGTGAGAAATATTGGAATGTTAGGAATGAGCTCTCTGAAGGCAATGGACTTTTATTTAGAGGTACTAGACTTATTCCCCCTGTTTCACTTCGTAAAGAGTTGTTGAATTTGGCTCATGCAGAACATCAAGGAATGTCAAAAACTAAAGAAAGACTTAGATTGAATTACTGGTGGCCTGGTATGGATTTACAAGTTGAATGCTTGGTAAGAGAATGTATTCCATGTGCTTTGAGTGAGAAGAGTGTGAAACCCAGAGTACAACCCATGGCGGTCAGGGATCGTCCAAAGAAGCCATGGGAAGAAGTAGCACTTGATAGAATGGGTCCCATACAAAGGAATGGATGTGATGTCTATGTCTTAGTCCTCATTGACATGTATTCTAAGTGGCCGGAAATTAAGGTCACTAGAGGCATTGAAACAAAACATGTCATTTCATTTTTGAAGGAAGTGTTTGGGAGAGAGGGGCTACCTGGTGTTTTACTAACTGATAATGGAGTACAGTTAGTCTCTAATGAGATGGAAGAATTTTTGGAAAATTTTGCCATCAAACATAAAAAGTGTTCTCTTTATCATCCCGAGACAAAAGGTATGGTAGAACGCTTTAACCGAGTATTAAAAGAAACCATTGCCATGGCCAAACAAAATAACCTAGATTGGAAAGAAGAGTTGAACAAGAAAGTTGAAGTTTATAGAGTTTCTCCACATGCCATCACAGGAAAGACACCCTTCGAATTGTTTAAGGGAAGGTATCCTAACACTTTTATTGCACCTCATTGGGTGAATAATGCAGAATCTAGAAAGGGTTTACTGTTGTCTGATGAGGAGTGGAAAATCAAAGACACAGAAAGGATTAATGCTCGTAAGCTAAACTTTGATTCTAGAAAATCTGTGAAAGTTACTTCTGTGAAAATTGGAGATTGAGACTTCAGGAAGGGTCTAAAGACCTGGCTTTTTACTGAATAATTCCTGTCCTCCTTTCTCATTGTCTTCAGGATAAATAATATAGCGCCAGGACACCCTTGGGTAATCGCTGCGCTCTATAAAAGTTACTAACATAACATAACATAATGATTAGAGCTCCTATTGGGAGAAAAGCATCTAGATTGTTTCAGAAACCACATAAAGTGATTAAAGTTTTGACCAATGCTATTAAAACAGAAGATTCACGCATTTGGAATCTTAATAGAGTTGTTGTTGTAAAGAAGGATGTGTTGGGACACAATGAGTGTGATACTTACCTTTCAGACTCGGCTCCACATTGCCCTACAAACTCAGCTTCACAGAGAGAAAAAGAAATGTGAGACAGCCATCACGGATCAAGGACTACGTCATGGAGCAGAAAAGGAGATGAGAAGATTTTATCATTAATTTCTTGTAGTTTGATGTTTATGTTTATGTTTTAGCTTTTATTTGTCTTATTCTTTTTATCTTTCTTTTCAGGTGTTCTTTACTCATGTTTATAAAGAGGGAAGGTGTGTGGTATTGTGGTGTCTTTGTATGGTATCTTCCTATGCAGAGCACCCTGTGTTTACATTTGAGCAGCACCATGGTAATGGAACCTGGTGATGCGAATGTTAGGAGTAAAGTGACCAGTTGATGTAACACAGCCTTGCTGGATGGATGAGACCTTTTGATCTGGATTAAAACTTACTTCTCCATCAACGCTGGACTCTTCATTATTTAAGATTTATCCATTTTACAGAAACAAAATTTCTTTTTCTTCTGAGACATCGACTTGTGTGCATCTACCTTGTGTTTATGCCTGCTTTTCATGATCAAGGCTCATTCACCTTGCGCTATTCCAATTTCCATATCAGCGGCCTGTCGATCTGCACATTCTTCAACCCTTGCGGCCATTAGCACTTTCTCTAAACAGTGTCTCTCTCAACATGCGGCCTCTGAACGAGTCTAAAAGACAACTATCAATGACTCAAGGCATATGGCTTCCTCATCATTGAATTCACTGAACTTGCAGTGTTTGATAAGCACGTCAAGTCTGTCAACAAACTCATCCATGTTTAACCAGCTTGTTGTTGTGCTTGATTGAAAATGTACCTTTCATAGTTGACATTTGTCATTAAATTGAACTTGGCATCCAATGCTTCCTTGATTTGACGGTATGATACTGCATCAGCTTATTATATTTTCTTTATAACTTCTTTTACTCCATCACCAGCAAGGTTCTTTAAGTACTTAATGATTTTCTGATTGTCTGCTTCTTCAAGCGAGACTATGAAATCCCCAAACGTCACGATCCATGCAGTCCACCTGGCGCCAATATTCTGCTGCTTCGCAGTGTTGAATGGTTGTGGTTGTTTAAGGAACACTGCTGCTGTATATTTCGTTCTCCCTCTGCCGACATTGTGTTGACACGTGCCGTTCAAGCAATCGCAATGGGGCGCCACTTGCAGCTTCTGCAAACACAACCCGTGTTTGAGCTTGGGTCTCCACGCCAGATCTGAAGTTGTAAAGCGCTTCACTTGCTTGTGTTGGTAAGTATGTTTCTGCTTTCGTACCTGATTGTCACTGGCTTTAGCTTTTGCTTTGCATGGATGATGGCTCTGTGTTATGGCGCAGTGCAATATCTCTTCTTTCAGCCTTACCAGCAGATTCTGGTGGGCTTTTCGAATGTACTCCTCTGTGGGGCGTTCAACTTCTTCAACGGCCATGTCTGTGCTAGAGTGGGGCTTTCACTCCACATACTCCAACTTCATACTGCTTTGCATCTACTTGGGATGCATGTGGCATGCACAAGCATTTGCTGTACATTTGAAAACTCTCAGGGAGTGCAGTCTTGTTTCTTTGGGCCTACTCGTGGCTAGATGTAGCATCTTCCCCAGCCTGGGAGCATGCAAATGAACAGGCCACACTCCGTAACATACGTCTTTATTCCTTCTCCTACAATTCTATTCTATACAACACTTGTATAGTGCATAGCTACTCATAGGCATCCCAGCGCTGATAGTGTGGCACAGAGTCGTTAAGGGGGTTTAGAGGGGCCCGTCTTGAAAGCCAGGTTGTCAGTGATTTCTAAAAGTCGAGTTCCTTTCAATTATAGGGAAGGGAGGAGGCTTTTCCACAATTTGGCCACAATGTAGGCGAAAGATGGCCCTCCATAGTTTACCCTTTTAATAATGGGAATTTTGGCCAGATGGGCATTCGAAGAGCGAAGGAATCTACTGAGAGAGTATGGAGTTACCTGGGGACGGGAATTCAGAGGGCCTTTACCAAGAAGTTCCCTGTGGGCAACGCAAAGTTATTTGAATGTTATTCTCTCTGCCACAGGGAACCAGTTAAGAGAGCGCAAGGCTTGTCTAGCAGATTGGTGTCTGGGGATATTGTACAGTATTCGAGACGTGGAATTCTGTACTATCTGCAGTTTTCTTGTTGTGGCTTTGTGAGCTCCCAGGTAAAATGAATTACCATAGTCCATGCGAGCAAGAATGAGTGCCTGGATTATCAGCCTTTTCGCTGTGGCACGATCATACACTGCACTCATTATGCCATGATTTTAAATCAATCAATCAATATAAATCTTTGTTCGGCAAATAAAATCACCGTAAACTAATACAGATCAAAGACAATAGTATCAAATTCATAGTTGATAAAAACAAACAGTATGGTTACCCATAAAAACTGTGAACATTAGAACAGTTAATCAGGTCTCGTCCTCTTAGACACACAGACAGCTCGTAAAAGGATAAAACAGTAAAAATCACATACTCATGGGGAAGCATCTGAAGATAAATCAGGGCAGGCCTAACTTGTTTCAAATTCAAAGATTTCATCAAGGGAATGAAAAAGCGCTTCCTCGGCCAACTGAAATAAGACCAAAACATTATAAAGTGCAGCGTATCCTGTGGAGACACATTGTCGCAGCCACGGGGTGCCATTGCCTAAGGCAATACCCACCCACATGGGGTTGCTAAAAAGTGGTGCAATTGATTGAACCTAAATCTGTCCAGTAAAAACCTGTCATGCTGTGAGCCAGACCAGATACGGCTCCAACACCTGCACAGTTTTTGCATGATTTTAATAGCCACACCTTAACATCTGTTGGATCACATAGAGTCCTTTTCAGAGTCCGCCCAGAACAACGACTGTCATCGCGCTCCTAACATCAAAGACACTACATATTTAAACCTGTATATTTTACTCTAAATAAATGTTGCTTTAACAGTCTTTCTAGAAACACTTTAACTTTCTAAGAGGTGGCAAAAAGCAACCCTCAGTGTTTGTTCGCACCCTTCAGTGCCAACTGTCAAGTAGTGCAACATTTAAGCACATCCTAGCTGTAATGAGTCTTGCACAGAAACTTGATGCAGTTCTTTGAGCAAGAAATACCCAAAGCAGGGGGCGTGGTTTCGGCGCCGCGCAAGATGGCGGCGTGATCTCGGCAGAACTCCGACCGCAACATTTTAACACCGGATTGAGCCCTTCTCCACACCTCAACTACAGGTCTGTGCCATCAAGAAGTAGCGCGCTACATTTCTCCGCCGAGAAATGTGACTTTTCTCCCGATTTTCGGCATTTTTGCTGCCACGACCGTTCTCCTCAGAGTGGCCGCCATTTTGTACCTACAACACTGCAATGCCTTGGGAATCTTCAGCCATGCTATTTATATGCCTACTCTTGTAACGAATGCCTTCTGCCTGCTATTTTTTCCATTTAAACATTGACTGTTTTTTTTTTTTTTTTATTCCTTTTTTCTACTGCTGAGACCTGGAAGTAAACTATGACTTTAATTATGACCCTAATTACAATCCTAATTTTCAAGCACGACAAGAATCCTTTGAAAGAATCGTTTTTTAGGCAACCGCAGAGGGAACTTTCACCCAAGGACCCGCACTGTTCAACAGAGGAATTACCATCAGAGTCAGGGACAACCCCAAATGTATATTCAGACAAGACACCGCCAGTATTGGAAAACGTAAAGGGTATCCCTGTGTTCAATCTCTCTAATACTGAGATGGATGCTGGAACGGTCTGCCTGTTATCCAGGGGTCTATCCTTTGTCCCCTCTGCCAATTTTAGCAAATTTGAATTTTTGAAAGATTTGCACCTCTTTTTCCAAAAAATCAGACTTAAAAAGTTTTTTTGTACTAGGCCTCTACCTGAAACATTGGACAACTCTTCAGGTTTAAAGCCTCCGTCTGATTTTACTCCTTCCCTGGATGTGATTGGACCCGAGGTGGGCATCTTTGAAAAAGCGGTTACTTCGAAAATTGAAAAGATTATCAAATATGTACCTAAACCTTCTGGTAATTTATCTAGAGATGAAGTTACCATGTTGACATCTTTGAAGGAGAATAAACTCCTTACTATCAAACCCTGCGACAAAGGTGGGGGTATCGTTATTTTTGATACCCCCACCTATGTGGAGAAAATGGATCTTCTTTTATCTTCCACGGAACACTACAAAAGGATTGTGAGGAATCCTGAACCTGCCCTAAAACGCCGCATTCTCACTATGGTGGAACGGGCAGTTGATACTGGATATATCTGTTCGAAGGAGGCAGAATTTTTGACTCCCAGTTTTACTCGGATGCCCATCATCTATTGGGCAAACTGTGTTCCATTGCCTTCTGCGCCGCGGCCGGCTCCGCCAGCGATGCCTGCTGCTCCCTGGCTCTCTTACACCAGGGCCCGGCGAGCCCAATCCGCCAGCATACTTTAAATTGTGAGGAGACGCTTCCCGTCCAGATGACCCAGCCGCAAAGTACTTCTGTGCTGGCAGAATTGGAAGCCCTGCGAGATACGGCGGCCCCTGCCAGCCTGCCTCTGCAATCTGAGCACAGGTAAGGCGGGCGGGCCTGCCGGGGAGGCAAGGGGGTGGGAGGCAGACACCAGCGCCAGACTTCCAGGGAGGGGCCTGTGGGTTCGTGCTGCAACAGCACCACGTCCGCAAGCATATCTGTTTCGGGTAATTTATTTGTCACGCATGCGTAAGATAGCTGTGAGCAGCGCGCGCGAAAAAAAAGGAGTGCAAATTGACCCAGCAGATCAAACAACAAACAAGCATTTAACATGCAATAAGACTCGTATTTGCGAGAGACCTATTGCATTCGAAACGGAAGTGCGGGCGTCCAAGAAGGCACGAACGGGAGTGGAGGGGGGGGTGGTGGTGGGCCGAGAAGTCACGGACTGCGGGAGGGAACAGGGGGAGGCAGGAGAACAAAATAGTTTTTAAAGTAAAGGGGCCGATAGCCATGGAAGGACACAAATGACGACATGGCCGTCAGGAGGAGGGACTAACAAGCCAAAAAACAATCAGAATGCAGCATTTAGGATATAAGCCAATCAAAAAGATGGGCGGAGCTTCAACGAAGCTTCCACACTATAGCGTATACTGCATGCCTCGCAAAGCGAACAGCGCATGCGCAGCAACGCTAGCGAGACCTAAAAGGGTATTGATGCTATTTCAGGCAGAATCTCTAAATGGGTGGTTGCATTACAGGAGTATGACTTTCAAGTAAAATATTTACCTGGATTCAAGAATAAGATAGCTGATACTCTTTCAAGATTAGAGCATAGTACTGAAGGAAAGGAGGATCTTAATGAAGATGAGCAGGATGAATGGGTATGCAACATTGAGTGCGATGGTCTCAAAGAAAGCAGATGGCGTGAAGAGTGCGCCATGGATAAAGAATTGCAAGAACTTTTACTGTTACTTAAAGAGGGTTGAGACACCAAAATTAAGGGAGATTGTGAGAAATATTGGAATGTTAGGAATGAGCTCTCTGAAGGCAATGGACTTTTATTTAGAGGTACTAGACTTATTCCCCCTGTTTCACTTCAGTAAAGAGTTGTTGAATTTGGCTCATGCAGAACATCAAGGAATGTCAAAAACTAAAGAAAGACTTAGATTGAATTACTGGTGGCCTGGTATGGATTTACAAGTTGAATGCTTGGTAAGAGAATGTATTCCATGTGCTTTGAGTGAGAAGAGTGTGAAACCCAGAGTACAACCCATGGCGGTCAGGGATCGTCCAAAGAAGCCATGGGAAGAAGTAGCACTTGATAGAATGGGTCCCATACAAAGGAATGGATGTGATGTCTATGTCTTAGTCCTCATTGACATGTATTCTAAGTGGCCGGAAATTAAGGTCACTAGAGGCATTGAAACAAAACATGTCATTTCATTTTTTGAAGGAAGTGTTTGGGAGAGAGGGGCTACCTGGTGTTTTACTAACTGATAATGGAGTACAGTTAGTCTCTAATGAGATGGAAGAATTTTTGGAAAATTTTGCCATCAAACATAAAAAGTGTTCTCTTTATCATCCCGAGACAAAAGGTATGGTAGAACGCTTTAACCGAGTATTAAAAGAAACCATTGCCATGGCCAAACAAAATAACCTAGATTGGAAAGAAGAGTTGAACAAGAAAGTTGAAGTTTATAGAGTTTCTCCACATGCCATCACAGGAAAGACACCCTTCGAATTGTTTAAGGGAAGGTATCCTAACACTTTTATTGCACCTCATTGGGTGAATAATGCAGAATCTAGAAAGGGTTTACTGTTGTCTGATGAGGAGTGGAAAATCAAAGACACAGAAAGGATTAATGCTCGTAAGCTAAACTTTGATTCTAGAAAATCTGTGAAAGTTACTTCTGTGAAAATTGGAGATTGAGACTTCAGGAAGGGTCTAAAGACCTGGCTTTTTACTGAATAATTCCTGTCCTCCTTTCTCATTGTCTTCAGGATAAATAATATAGCGCCAGGACACCCTTGGGTAATCGCTGCGCTCTATAAAAGTTACTAACATAACATAACATAATGATTAGAGCTCCTATTGGGAGAAAAGCATCTAGATTGTTTCAGAAACCACATAAAGTGATTAAAGTTTTGACCAATGCTATTAAAACAGAAGATTCACGCATTTGGAATCTTAATAGAGTTGTTGTTGTAAAGAAGGATGTGTTGGGACACAATGAGTGTGATACTTACCTTTCAGACTCGGCTCCACATTGCCCTACAAACTCAGCTTCACAGAGAGAAAAAGAAATGTGAGACAGCCATCACGGATCAAGGACTACGTCATGGAGCAGAAAAGGAGATGAGAAGATTTTATCATTAATTTCTTGTAGTTTGATGTTTATGTTTATGTTTTAGCTTTTATTTGTCTTATTCTTTTTATCTTTCTTTTCAGGTGTTCTTTACTCATGTTTATAAAGAGGGAAGGTGTGTGGTATTGTGGTGTCTTTGTATGGTATCTTCCTATGCAGAGCACCCTGTGTTTACATTTGAGCAGCACCATGGTAATGGAACCTGGTGATGCGAATGTTAGGAGTAAAGTGACCAGTTGATGTAACACAGCCTTGCTGGATGGATGAGACCTTTGATCTGGATTAAAACTTACTTCTCCATCAACGCTGGACTCTTCATTATTTAAGATTTATCCATTTTACAGAAACAAAATTTCTTTTTCTTCTGAGACATCGACTTGTGTGCATCTACCTTGTGTTTATGCCTGCTTTTCATGATCAAGGCTCATTCACCTTGCGCTATTCCAATTTCCATATCAGCGGCCTGTCGATCTGCACATTCTTCAACCCTTGCGGCCATTAGCACTTTCTCTAAACAGTGTCTCTCTCAACATGCGGCCTCTGAACGAGTCTAAAAGACAACTATCAATGACTCAAGGCATATGGCTTCCTCATCATTGAATTCACTGAACTTGCAGTGTTTGATAAGCACGTCAAGTCTGTCAACAAACTCATCCATGTTTAACCAGCTTGTTGTTGTGCTTGATTGAAAATGTACCTTTCATAGTTGACATTTGTCATTAAATTGAACTTGGCATCCAATGCTTCCTTGATTTGACGGTATGATACTGCATCAGCTTATTATATTTTCTTTATAACTTCTTTTACTCCATCACCAGCAAGGTTCTTTAAGTACTTAATGATTTTCTGATTGTCTGCTTCTTCAAGCGAGACTATGAAATCCCCAAACGTCACGATCCATGCAGTCCACCTGGCGCCAATATTCTGCTGCTTCGCAGTGTTGAATGGTTGTGGTTGTTTAAGGAACACTGCTGCTGTATATTTCGTTCTCCCCTCTGCCGACATTGTGTTGACACGTGCCGTTCAAGCAATCGCAATGGGGCGCCACTTGCAGCTTCTGCAAACACAACCCGTGTTTGAGCTTGGGTCTCCACGCCAGATCTGAAGTTGTAAAGCGCTTCACTTGCTTGTGTTGGTAAGTATGTTTCTGCTTTCGTACCTGATTGTCACTGGCTTTAGCTTTTGCTTTGCATGGATGATGGCTCTGTGTTATGGCGCAGTGCAATATCTCTTCTTTCAGCCTTACCAGCAGATTCTGGTGGGCTTTTCGAATGTACTCCTCTGTGGGGCGTTCAACTTCTTCAACGGCCATGTCTGTGCTAGAGTGGGGCTTTCACTCCACATACTCCAACTTCATACTGCTTTGCATCTACTTGGGATGCATGTGGCATGCACAAGCATTTGCTGTACATTTGAAAACTCTCAGGGAGTGCAGTCTTGTTTCTTTGGGCCTACTCGTGGCTAGATGTAGCATCTTCCCCAGCCTGGGAGCATGCAAATGAACAGGCCACACTCCGTAACATACGTCTTTATTCCTTCTCCTACAATTCTATTCTATACAACACTTGTATAGTGCATAGCTACTCATAGGCATCCCAGCGCTGATAGTGTGGCACAGAGTCGTTAAGGGGGTTTAGAGGGGCCCGTCTTGAAAGCCAGGTTGTCAGTGATTTCTAAAAGTCGAGTTCCTTTCAATTATAGGGAAGGGAGGAGGCTTTTCCACAATTTGGCCACAATGTAGGCGAAAGATGGCCCTCCATAGTTTACCCTTTTAATAATGGGAATTTTGGCCAGATGGGCATTCGAAGAGCGCAGGAATCTACTGAGAGAGTATGGAGTTACCTGGGGACGGGAATTCAGAGGGCCTTTACCAAGAAGTTCCCTGTGGGCAACGCAAAGTTATTTGAATGTTATTCTCTCTGCCACAGGGAACCAGTTAAGAGAGCGCAAGGCTTGTCTAGCAGATTGGTGTCTGGGGATATTGTACAGTATTCGAGACGTGGAATTCTGTACTATCTGCAGTTTTCTTGTTGTGGCTTTGTGAGCTCCCAGGTAAAATGAATTACCATAGTCCATGCGAGCAAGAATGAGTGCCTGGATTATCAGCCTTTTCGCTGTGGCACGATCATACACTGCACTCATTATGCCATGATTTTAAATCAATCAATCAATATAAATCTTTGTTCGGCAAATAAAATCACCGTAAACTAATACAGATCAAAGACAATAGTATCAAATTCATAGTTGATAAAAACAAACAGTATGGTTACCCATAAAAACTGTGAACATTAGAACAGTTAATCAGGTCTCGTCCTCTTAGACACACAGACAGCTCGTAAAAAGGATAAAACAGTAAAAATCACATACTCATGGGGAAGCATCTGAAGATAAATCAGGGCAGGCCTAACTTGTTTCAAATTCAAAGATTTCATCAAGGGAATGAAAAGCGCTTCCTCGGCCAACTGAAATAAGACCAAAACATTATAAAGTGCAGCGTATCCTGTGGAGACACATTGTCGCAGCCACGGGGTGCCATTGCCTAAGGCAATACCCACCCACATGGGGTTGCTAAAAAGTGGTGCAATTGATTGAACCTAAATCTGTCCAGTAAAAACCTGTCATGCTGTGAGCCAGACCAGATACGGCTCCAACACCTGCACAGTTTTTGCATGATTTTAATAGCCACACCTTAACATCTGTTGGATCACATAGAGTCCTTTTCAGAGTCCGCCCAGAACAACGACTGTCATCGCGCTCCTAACATCAAAGACACTACATATTTAAACCTGTATATTTTACTCTAAATAAATGTTGCTTTAACAGTCTTTCTAGAAACACTTTAACTTTCTAAGAGGTGGCAAAAAGCAACCCTCAGTGTTTGTTCGCACCCCTTCAGTGCCAACTGTCAAGTAGTGCAACATTTAAGCACATCCTAGCTGTAATGAGTCTTGCACAGAAACTTGATGCAGTTCTTTGAGCAAGAAATACCCAAAGCAGGGGGCGTGGTTTCGGCGCCGCGCAAGATGGCGGCGTGATCTCGGCAGAACTCCGACCGCAACATTTTAACACCGGATTGAGCCCTTCTCCACACCTCAACTACAGGTCTGTGCCATCAAGAAGTAGCGCTACATTTCTCCGCCGAGAAATGTGACTTTTCTCCCGATTTTCGGCATTTTTGCTGCCACGACCGTTCTCCTCAGAGTGGCCGCCATTTTGTACCTACAACACTGCAATGCCTTGGGAATCTTCAGCCATGCTATTTATATGCCTACTCTTGTAACGAATGCCTTCTGCCTGCTATTTTTTCCATTTAAACATTGACTGTTTTTTTTTTTTTTTTATTCCTTTTTTCTACTGCTGAGACCTGGAAGTAAACTATGACTTTAATTATGACCCTAATTACAATCCTAATTTTCAAGCACGACAAGAATCCTTTGAAAGAATCGTTTTTTAGGCAACCGCAGAGGGAACTTTCACCCAAGGACCCGCACTGTTCAACAGAGGAATTACCATCAGAGTCAGGGACAACCCCAAATGTATATTCAGACAAGACACCGCCAGTATTGGAAAACGTAAAGGGTATCCCTGTGTTCAATCTCTCTAATACTGAGATGGATGCTGGAACGGTCTGCCTGTTATCCAGGGGTCTATCCTTTGTCCCCTCTGCCAATTTTAGCAAATTTGAATTTTTGAAAGATTTGCACCTCTTTTCCAAAAATCAGACTTAAAAAGTTTTTTTGTACTAGGCCTCTACCTGAAACATTGGACAACTCTTCAGGTTTAAAGCCTCCGTCTGATTTTACTCCTTCCCTGGATGTGATTGGACCCGAGGTGGGCATCTTTGAAAAAGCGGTTACTTCGAAAATTGAAAAGATTATCAAATATGTACCTAAACCTTCTGGTAATTTATCTAGAGATGAAGTTACCATGTTGACATCTTTGAAGGAGAATAAACTCCTTACTATCAAACCCTGCGACAAAGGTGGGGGTATCGTTATTTTTGATACCCCCACCTATGTGGAGAAAATGGATCTTCTTTTATCTTCCACGGAACACTACAAAAGGATTGTGAGGAATCCTGAACCTGCCCTAAAACGCCGCATTCTCACTATGGTGGAACGGGCAGTTGATACTGGATATATCTGTTCGAAGGAGGCAGAATTTTTGACTCCCAGTTTTACTCGGATGCCCATCATCTATGGGGTTCCGAAGACCCACAAAAATGTCCATGACCCTCCCTTAAGGCCCAAAGTGTCAACTATCGGATCTGCGACAGAGCCACTCTGTAAATATATTGACCACTTTTTGAAACCATTGGTCAATAATTTGGAATCCTTTGTTAAGGACACTGGCCATTTCATTGCCAAAATTGAGGGGACATCATATTATGATGATAGAGAACTCCTGGTCACTCTGGACCTCGAGTCTCTATATACAAACATACCGCAAAGAGGAGCCCTGAGCGTCATGGATGACATTTTGTCTTCTGCACCTACGATTAGCAACGCCCCCTTTATTATCCAGTGTCTTGAATTGGTCCTTAGTGAGAACTACTTCGAGTTCAACAACTGCTATTTCCAGCAAATCCAAGGAGTTAGTATGGGGGCCGCCTGTGCCCCCAGTATTGCCTGTTTATATATGGGACACTTTGAACAGGTCAACATCTACAATGAGATGGCCCCCTTCCATGAAAATGTTCGAGCTTGGTCTCGATTTATTGATGACATCTTTTTTATATGGAAGGGGGACCAGGACTCATTGGATGAGTTTATCCTGTGGATCAATGCGGCAGATTGTAATCTGAAGTTTACTGCCCACTCCGGCAATTGTAGAGTAGAGTTCCTTGATATCTCGGTTGAACATAAACAAAATGAAATATATGTGTCCCTTTTTACTAAACCGACTGCTAGGAACACCCTATTGCAGTATGGCAGCTTCCACCCTCGCTGCCAAAGGGACAGTATTCCTTTCAGTCAGTTCCTTCGGATTCGAAGGAACTGTTCTGATATGAAAGATTTCCTTACTCAAGCGGATATACTTAAAGAGAAACTTGTGCACCGCGGCTATCCCAACAAATTAATAAAGGAATCTTTCAAGCGGGCCAGATATTTTAACCGTGAGACTATGTTTCTCCCGAGGGAAAAGGAATCCTTGAACAAATTGGTTTGTGTCACTAGGCACTCTAACTTGAATCATAAATTAAGACAGGCCATTAACTCTTGTTGGCATCTTCTTAATCTGGGCAATGGTGAAGAACATCTTCCCAAACCTATTTTTGCCTTCAAGAGAGACAAAAACTTGAAGAACTATCTGGTAAGAGGGAAACCTATGGACTCCCCTGTCTTGCTACAGAAAGCTATAGGTGGTTTGGACCCCATCAAGGGCAACTACCGTTGTGGCAATTGTCAGGCCTGTCCCAATGCGCTAGTGGGAGACACTATTCAGACTCGTGAACAAACTGTTTTTCTGACTAAAATGACCAATTGTCGCACTTCCAACATTGTGTATATTATCTTTTGCCCGTGTGACTTACTGTATGTTGGGGAAACGGGCCAGGAGTGCCGAATAAGAATAGGAGAACACAAATCCAATATACAGATTAAGAAGTTGTCTGCCCCTCTTGTCACCCATTGGCTTGAGAAGAGTCATTCAGAAAACGATCTTAAGTGGTCTATATTGGAAAGGATCCAGACATATCCTGGGCAAGATCCCGTTATTATACGCAAAAAAAGAGAGGTTTTCTGGATATACCTCCTTAATGCGGTTAAGAAGGGACTGAATGAGAACTGCCCTTGGGAGAATGCTATTATCTAAATGGGCCCCCCTTGCTGAGTATATGAATGACGGGATGGCTTTCCTTGCTTTTTTGGTCTGCACTGATAATGGGAGGAGTCCTTACTATCTGGACCCTGGCCTTGTGAGATAGAATACATGGATTGGCTTGTGTCGCTTCCTGTTCATGTCTCCTCTCGCGAAAACCTTTGGCCTAAACTCCTATTTGTACATTATTCTGTTGTATTATTTTTATATATTTTTTTATTTTTTTATTATATTTTTTGTTTCTTTATAAATTCAGATTTATCTTTTTGTACATTAGTTTTTCACTAGCCTTAATTGTTTGGTAAGACTGGGAGATATCTAGCTTCCTTTTTGATGTCCTTTGAGTGTATCTTTGGTACTTCTAAGATGGCCGCCGAGTTTTTGGCAATTGCTTGGAGACCCGGGATAGTCCGTTTTCCCTGTTTACCATTCTCACACCGTCTGTTTGTAATAACTTTGATTAGATGTCAGTTATAAGTGGCGGGATTACCCGGCTTCTTTACGCTTCTTCGGACACGTCGGGTTAACGAGGAGGTGTGCCGCGGAGCCCCCCTCTGTGTTTCGTTGATTAGACGGACTTGAATGGTAAGTGGATCCTCATTGGGGGATAAAATCTTTGAAGTCCTTGGTCGGGGGTTGTTTATTGATAGCCACGCATTATTTCCCCCTTTTGTGCTCTAGCTGAGTGATATGCTCTTGGCTTGTTGTTCCCCCATTTGATATCGCTGTTCTGGCGGTAGGAGCTCGTTGGGATGTCTTTTTGCCCCCCGTTGTATTCCCCTTCATGCCCGCTGTTTTAAATGTGTGCCATTAGTATTGTTACCCCGGCCCTTTTTCTTTTTCTCGATCACTTTTTGGTTTCAAGGATTGTATATGTTTACCCTTTGTTGCATCTTGGTATTTGCCCTTGTGGCTTCTTTCGGGGTGAGCTTGTTTATTTTTATAGGCTATCGCAGGTTGTGCGCACCTGTTGTTTAAATAGGTATTTCTCGATATATTCAGGCTTGACATCTATGTGGGGTTTTATTACCTTCCACATGTGCTCTGGGATTCCCTTTCATTTAATTGTTATGTGAACTGTTTATCTATATTTGGGGACTCCATTAAGGACATTATGTTCGTGTCCTTCGTGTGTTTTTTTAGATCCGTGATCTATCTATCAACATTTGAATTTTATGACTTTTGAGAATCGCTAAAAAGTGCTGAACTTGCTTTCGCTTACGAGATTACCACGAGTTGGGCCGTAAGAAAAAGATTCTCTGTTATCCTGCGGAAGAGAACTTATTATCATTCTATTTATTTGGTAGGTTTCCCTTTGTTTATTGTATGTTGCAGATACATGTGCAAGATTAGTGCTGGCTGGAGGTATCCCCGGTTGGCATCTATCAAGGGGGATTCTAATATAATTGTTGTACATTTTTTTAACATTTTGGTTATTGTAGAATCCTATTGAGAAGCCTCCTGTGCTGGGTGTTCACCTTCGCTCCAGCTTCTGAAACCATTTGGCACCTTTTTCTTCAGTACTACGGGTATGCCATTTGAGAGCACATATAAAAATTCTTCTTTCTTCTTTCTTTTAGAATTTTTTTTTCTTTTCTTCATTTACTGGGGGTTGTTTCTTTCTCAAACCCACCTGTTTGTTATCTGTTATTCACTGGGTTGGTGGTTTTTTCACGTTGGTCTCCACATTTTGTTTTCTACTATGTTGTTTGGTCTTTATTTTTCCATTTTCATCTCTTTGGGTCGGTGTCTTTGAGGATTCTTTTTATGGATTTTTGAATTTTATGTCTTTGTTATGTCACTTTGATGTTGTTGAATTGTTTGATGTTAGCACTCTATTCCAGTCGTTATATTAATTATATAGCTGATATATTGGTTGTCTGGAGCTTATCAAGGATCTATGTTTGAATTAATTACAAATATTGTTTGGATGCAAAATATATGTTTCTTTGAAAATATGTTTTTTCTTTGTATATTTATAGGGTTTTTGTCCCACCCCTCATTGTCCATCTCCGCCCTGATGAAGGTGTAGCCCCGGCTGGGGCAACACACCGAAACGTGCGTTGGCGTCTTTCGTGTGGGGGTCGCTGGATTACTTTCACCCCTACCCCCTGATGACTTTTTACCATTCTGTTAATTGACCATCTTGTGGCTGTTTTGTATAATTTTTATGTTAGATTGTTTTTGGAATTTGTGTGAATGATGTGTGAGTCTTTGGTGAATTATGGGAATGTATGACGTTTGAGTGGTTTGTTTGTAGTAGGTGTGTGGGACCTAAACTCCTTGATTGATTTTTTTCTTTTTTCTTTATTGACTATCTTATGCTGTGTCAAGTATATTTTTTGTATTTATGAATTGTTGAAATGATTATGTAATCAATAAAACTATTATGTATTTTTTATTAAATTTGATGTGATTATTTCCTTTTGTCCTTGATCTGCTCCTGAGACAGTAGAGGAATTCTAGGACCCTTCTCTAGGGCCTTGTTTGCATAAGTTAGGGCAGTTAGTTGCGTTTGAAACTGGAAGTCTTTTGGAACTCATGATAACCTTTTTGTGACCCTCCCATTTCTTCCTCATTTCTCATTCCTTCGTCCTTTTTCAATCCTCCTACCATATATTCTGGTTTTAACAGTTCTGGAGCGCTAGCATTAATATTGACTCTTAATGGTGCTTGGGCTTCTCACTTTCTCCACTTTATGGACCCAATTTTTTATCCTTTGGACGTCTACCGCATCTAAATGGTACCCTATCACGTCACGACAGTGCGTACTCCTTTGAGTTTTACGTCTGCTTTTCAGTGCAGTGGCCGTTGCCTACTCCGCCGCTCATTAACTCCTCTCTGAATTTTTGACTTCCCTTTTGCTGCTGCGTCACTTACCTCTGAGCAGTTCTAGTGCTGAAGTGGCATTTCTTCGGATTTTTATTTTTGACCTCCCATGGGAAGACTGAAAATCCTCAGGCTCAGCTCTTCCTCTCAACCTGTGAAGTCTGTTATACACTCGGACTCTGACTCCGTTCTCAACAATATGGAGGAGTCTTCCTCATCAAAACTTGACCTACCGACGGGCGCCTTTCCAAAGACGCTTCCTGCCAGTAAACTTCCAGCGGTTTCCACTAAACGAACAAAAAAAGACCCTCCGTCTCCAGTGAGCTCGTCCTCACCTGCCATGGATATTATAGCTTAAGGAGATTCGTGCTCTGAAACCCTTCATTGAAGACACACAAAAAACTCTGCAACATTTAGACGAAAAGTGGTCTTCGTTGGAGTCTCGTGTGTCTGTGGTGGAACAAAAGACTGACCTCCTTCAGTCCTCTTCCTCTCGTAACGCCGTTTTGGAATCTGAGATTTCTCTCCTCAAGAGGCACACCGAAGATTTGGAAAACCGAAACCGTAGGAACAACCTCCGAATCTACGGTCTTCCGGAAAACATCGAAGGCTCAAATCCTACAACTTTCTTTCAGACCTTTGTGCGGAAACTTTTGGAAATGTCTCCTATCTCTTCCCTCAACATTCAGAGAGCTCATAGACTGGGTCCCAAGTCTTCAACTAAGCCTCGTGGAGTCATTATGTTCTTCTTGCAATATACTGACCTTATGCAAGTCCTGTCCGTAGTTAAATCCAAAAAACACATTTTTTTGGGAGGGTCACCGTCTTTCTTTTTCTCAAGATGTTGCCAAGGTTACAGCGGATCGTCGCAAACAATTTCTAGATCTTCGTCCTCAGTTGCGCTCTCTCAATGCCAGATTTGGTTTACTTCATCCCTGCATTTTCAAGGTCACCTATAACGACAAGACTACGTCGTATGAAGATCCAAAACTTCTGCAAGAATTTCTTTGTCAACAAGGAGCTATGGCCATGGACATTTCAAATCCAACTTGATTTGCTTCTCTCGATTTGTCTTGCTTTATTCAACTGTATCTTGTCTGTGTTGCTCTCCTTGATTGTTGTCATTCGCTTTTTGTAATATAATGTTTCCCTCCTTCTTTTACTTCCTGATTGTTTATTATTCCCTTGTGTATTATACTGGTCTCTTCTTTTCACATGCTTTCTCATTTCATTTCCCTTTGCAGGTGTAATTTCTCCTCATCTCATACGCCCTTGTGGTCTCTTCCGTGTACTGTTCTACCCCTGTTTCCTTCGGAGTTCGGCGGGTTTCTGCTGATTTTGTCGTCATCTTTTGGTGTCGCCATCCCCCACCTCTCGTTTTGTGTCTTAGGTATGTGTTTCAGTCATCCTTTGTTTGATACTCTTTCTTCTCAAGTATTTTTATATGACATGTACTATCTTCTTGTTCTTTGTTCTTATTCTGTTGTCTTCCAGATTCTCTGTCTCTTCCCTCTATTTTTCCCTTCCCTCTCCTCTCTTATCCTTGCTATCTTCTCCTTACTTTTTCTTCCGTTTCCAATTCTTTCTCTTACCATTAACATTGATTGCGACACTGTTTGCTTAATGTTTGTTTATGTGTTTTCTTTTTGGTTACATTCAGAGTTACAACTTGGAATGTTAAAGGTTTAAATAATCCTATTAAGAGACAACGGGTGCTAACTCATTTATCTAAGTTACGCTCTGACATTGCTCTTCTCCAAGAATCGCATTCGTCTGATATTGAAGCTGCTAAACTCAAAAAATGTTGGGTGGGCAATGTTTTTTCCTCTCATGCCTTCGGAAAGAAAAATGGTGTTGTGATTCTCTGTCATAAAAAGTTTCATGTTACTGTTACTCATCACGAATCTGATTCTGAAGGTCGTTGGATTATTGTTAGATTGCTTATAGATAAGATACCGTTAGTTTTCTTTAATGCTTACGGCCCAGTTTCTATTGATAAATCATTTTGGACCTCAATATCTGATAAATTACTTACATTTGCCGATGAATATATCATTTTTGGAGGTGACTGCAATCAAATTCACGATCCTATATTAGACAGACATTCTCCAGTTAAGTTTGTTCACACTAAAATGCACTCCCAATTTACCTCCACCATTCGTCGTAAATCTTTAGTTGACATCTGGAGATTATGTCACCTGGATTTACGAGAATATATTTATTACTCGCCCTCACATCACTCACAGTCTCGTATTGATTACCTCTTTATAAGCAAGTCCTTAGCTCAACATGTTACCCAGTCCGAGATAGGTTCTATTTTAATATCTGATCACGCCCCAGTTTTTGTTGATTTTGATCTGTTACCCTTTGTCCCTGGTGCTGGTAGGTGGCGTTTCAAGAACTCGGTACTTACAGACCCTGATTTCACTAGCCGATTCAGTTCTTTTGCCTCCGAATTTGTTGTCATTAACACAACCCCAGACTCCTCCCCTACCATGATTTGGGACTCCTTTAAAGCCGCCGCAAGAGGCTTCATAATTAACTTTGTTTCCCAGAAGAAAAAAGAATCTGAGAAGCAAACCACTCAGTTACTCTCTAAAATTAAACAATTAGAATACGCCTACTATCACTCAAAAACTGACTCTTCGTTAAAACCTCTCCTCGAGGCTAAACTTACTTTTAATCGACTATCCACAGAAAATACTTCCTCCTATCTTTTGAAGAGTAGTGCTCGCTATTATGGGGGTCAAAACAAGATGGGGACGTTGTTAGCTAATTACTTAAAAGTAAGGCGCAACAGAACTAGAATAGAATCTTTACAAAATTCTACTGGTACTCCCCTTTTTAAAAATGAAGATATTTTAAATGAATTTGTTTCCTTTTATAAACATTTATATTCCCCTGAATCTCAACCAACCTTGTCCGAGCTCTCTTCATATTTTCAATCCATCCCTCCTCCTCCCTCTGCCGACATTGATTTTGACTCCTTGGAAATTGACATCACTTTAGCCGAACTAACTCATGCTATTTCAAAGTTACGTCGCGGTAAAGCCCCTGGACCTGATGGGTTTACGATTGAATTTTATGAATATTTTTCCAAACTTCTTCTTCCACACCTTCTTCTTCTCTTTAATTCCTTCATCCTGCATGGTTCTTCGCAGGGCACTTTTCAAGAAGCCATGTTCTGCTTAATCCCAAAAGAGAACAAAGATCCCTCCCTGTGCAAAAACTATCGCCCCATCTCTTTAGTCAACACTGATTATAAGATTTTTGCAAAACTTCTAGCTTTACGGATTGACCCTATTTTACCTGACCTTATTGGTCCGGATCAATCTGGTTTTGTTAAAGGGCGTTTATCTTCCGACAATTCCAGAGTCTTTTTTAATGTCCTTAGTAAGGCCTCTTCCTTAGACCACCCTCTTGCTCATATAGCCTTAGACGCCGAAAAGGCGTTTGATAGGATTGGATGGGATTTTATGTTTCAGGCTTTAAAATGGATTGGCTTTCCTCCTAAATTGATTTCTTTGATTTCCCTCTTATAATCCGACCCCAAGGCTTCTATTTTTGTTAATTGGAAAGTTTCATCTTATTTTTCTCTTTTTAGGGGGGTCCGACAGGGCTGTCCCTTATCGCCCCTTTTATTTATAGTGGCATTGGAACCCTTTTTAACTAAGATTAGACAGGACGTTCAGATCACCGGCTTTCAGCTCGGCCCTCAACAGGTTAAAATGTCCGTGTACGCGGATGATATCCTTTTGTATTGTTCCAATCCAGATACTTCACTCCCTCCCTTTTTACACCAGGTTGACATTTTTTCCCGTTTATCTGGCTATCGCCTTAACCGGGATAAATGTGAAGTCTTGCCCCTTAATGTTTTATGTCTTAAACATTCTTTTCTTCACACTGGCTTTTCCTGGCAACCTTCTAAGATAAAGTATTTAGGTTATGGTTCTCATCGAATATTCCCGACACCCTTAAATTGAATTTCAATCACATTACCAAAACGTTAACTGACTCCATTACCCGATGGCATCCTCTTTTTCTTTCTTGGTGGGGTCGACTAGACTCTATTAAGATGATGCTCCCTCCTTTAATTCTTTACTCCCTTTCTATGATCCCTGTACATATTCCTGCTTATTATTTCAAGAAAATTGACTCGCTTTTAGTGAACTTTTTCTGGAATAATAAACGTCCTCGTATAGCTTTGTCCCGCTGAAAAAAGATAAATACCATGGAGGTCTTAAATTCCCTGATTTCAAATTTTATCATTATGCTTTCTCCCTTAAGCAAGCCTCTCGCTGGATCTCCCCCAATCTATTCACTTATCCTCCAGTGTGGTTATCCATAGAAAAGTTTCTTGTCTCTCCTTTCGATTTTCACGAACTCCTCGCTTTTACCCAATCTATCTCTTCCTTACGGCCTTCTGTCATAGCCCATACCTGTAAGATTTTAAAACCTCTCTTGCCCTCTTCTTATCCCTCTTCGACTTTATTATCTGACCAAATCATCTGGCATAATAAATGTTTACGAATCAAAAATCGCCCCATTTATTGGAAATCTTGGCGTTCTAGAGGTTTGATCTGGATTTCCCAACTCGTAAACAATCTAACTCCTTTAACCTTTCCCGCTCTTCAATCACGATTCTCCCTTCCTAATGCTTTCAAAACCCAGTATAATCTTTTACTTCCCTCTCTCAACCAATACCTCCTTAACCTTTCACCTATCTCTAATCCTCCCATTAAGTGCTCTACAATTTTTCCCTTATTAAACACCTCTCCCTCTGCATCTTCTATCTATAATCGTTTGCTGTCCAATTCTGTGAGGCAGAAATCAAAGACCGAGTTGGCTTGGGAGAAGGATTTATTACAATGCTGGCCGACCTCCACCTGGGACAAACTATGGCTTAAGATCCATAAAACTTCCCGCGCTGCTAATACCACCCAAACCCTCTATTTTATTTATCAACGTCTCTTACTTTCCCCTGCGACAGTAGCTTCTTTTTCATCCTCTATCCCTTCCACTTGCTGGTCCTGCCCCGCCTCGTTTGCTGACTTAAAACACATGCTTTTTCATTGCCCTCCTATCTCTCAATTCTGGCATTCTGTTTGGTCCCAAATTAACAACATCTTTAAAGTTAACCTTCCCTTTTCCTTATCTAATATTTTTCTGGGCTCCCTCTCTCTGCCACTGGCCCCAGTCACCTTCCAATTTTCGGTTGTTAGATTTATTTTTAGCTATCGCCCTCCATTTAATAACTTCCAATTGGAAACAAGCTGATTAGGTCACGGTTAAAGCATGGTGGAACCCTGTCTGTTTCCATCATAGACTTGACACCAACTATGTTACTCCCATTTCTCTCGCTATTAAAAGGGATCTGTTATGGCTTCCTCTTACTACATTCCTATCATGGTCTGCCTCTCAAAGCACTACTACTATACATATTGATAATTCATCTGATGAGGTCCTGAAACCACGGTGATTTTACCCTGTTGTCTTTTTCCAAATTTTTGATGATCTAATTATATTGTATTGTTTATTTACTGACTTTTATTACGCTTACAGTGTTTTAAATTCCATATTTCACTGTTCATTTTTACAATGTAATAATGTTTTCTTTCCCCCTTCCCTTCCCTTCTTTCCTCCCCTCCCCTCTTTCCGGTTTGCTTATTGTAATCATCACTCTTTTCTTCGATCTATATACACTTTGGTATGAATTGTATTTTATAATGTTTGTTTATTATTATGCTGTTCCTTCTTCTCTCTCTGGTTTTCAATAAACTCAAACTTTAAAAAAAAAGAAATACCCAAAGCATCAAACTAAATGAAAAACTCATGTTCAGTTTTATGCAAATTTAGCAGCCATTTCTGATTGGGAAACTTTGCTGTAAATAAACTCGGAACTGAAACCAAACATCAACGAGCTTGATTGAATATAAATCAACATCACAAAGCGATTAATTTACATTTCGATTCATAGCACTTATAATTGAGCAACATTAGAACTAAGGAGAGCCCAAATGTTTGTAAAAGTACTGCTAAAAAATGTGGTAATTGATTACTTATGCTCGACTTTTTGTGCAATAACGTTTTATTACATGTTGACACATTTTTTGCTGCATAAAGGAAACGTATAACGATCGGAGATTGCTGTTGGAATTATACATGCTTCTCTTCTCTTGTCTGTACCATTTCTCTCATGATGAGATGTCACTCTCAAGCGTGTTTCCGTTTTACGCATGCGGATTATGAAAAGTGTCTTTATTGCGCGCATGCTCATTTCCTTCCAATCTTCAGGCTGTTTCAAGGGATTTTGTGATCTGTGCGCATGTTTGTGCGGGATAATGGCGGTGAGCCGAGTTGCTTCGTTTACCCAGTGTTAGTGATGGGACAGATCCAGGTTTAATGCGGCGCGACCGTGATGGCAGCAGCAGTAGTGTGAGGATCTGTTGGTTAGTAGTGGGCAACACAGGTTTTACTGCCAGAAACGGCACAGGAAAGACTACTGAAATCAGCGCAGAGCGGCCTGGCCTCCTAATTCACGATACAGGGGGCTGAAATCCCTAGGCAGGTCACACGGACCCCCATACATACGGCCTAGCCTCAAGAGTCAGCCCGGCTCCTTGAGTTTTATAAGGGGTGTTCAGTGTGCTCCTTGCCCCCCACTCTCAAATTGGAATGGAGCATTAACCTCTACATAGCAACCGATCAGCACTGTACACTGATCACTGGTGCCGTCGCAGTGCACGGTCTTGGGCACCTTCATCTTTGCATATCGCTCGGAGTCTTTTCTTCTTCCTAAAAAGGAACACTCTCATTTTTAATTTAGAATCCGGCGTTTACTCACTTTTGTTTGTCAATCCTATTGCATTCTTTTGCCCTTTAGGCTAAAATGCATTAATTTTAGGGCCCGGTGACCGTTTTACGTGACGTCTTGAGCATATAATCCTCATTTGTTGTTTCTTCTATATTCGTGTATCAAAACGCCTTACTTTGTATTGAAACTGGAGCTATGTCCCTTATTTCTGGACAATTCGCCTATTTTATCTCTTCAGAAAACAAACTGGGTATATAGCATATTGCACAGTGAACTGAACCCTTTGGAGGTTCTTTTCAACTAACCTCATCAACAGATTCGGAAATATAATCGAGGAGAAGAAAATGGCACAGCAGAATTCTGACAAGGTGAGTATGTGCTGGATGTCCACTATCGGACATTTGAAAATATATAGATGAGTTAACTATCGTTTTCCAAGTAAAGAGCAAGTCGTTGGTTTAGTTGGGTTTTCAAAAACTGTATAGAAAGTTAAACACTTTATACCCCCTACCGATTGTGTCGCAAATATAATATGGGATTTTGCATAATGAAACAATAAAATAATTTTTTCAGTGACCTTGAAAATAAAATCATGCTTTAAAACAAAAAAAACAAAAAAATGTTCGTTTCTTTGCACCGAAATTGATATAGAAATGTATTGAACCCAATTGTGCTTAATATATTTTAAGGCAAATTGACAAATTCCAGAATGCTCTTACAAAGAGTTGCAAAAAGTATAATTCACATTGATTTAAAAAAAAAAAAATGTGTTGCATATGCTTCAGGAAAAAAGTATATTGTCTTTGAATAAATGCATTGCACATTAATCTTTTAAAACTATTGGAGCTATTGAGAAGTTGTCTTAAATATTAAACCTGAAGATTAATTGATCAGAAATTCATCCTTACTGGTTAAGAATATTAAAAATACACATTTACACTTGTTTGTTAGTGTACATGAGAACATGTATAACTCATAACCTCTACGCATTTATAAATTACCTTTAACATAATTATTTCACATTTGTTTAAAAGGAATAATTCCCTGAAAGACCATCCGTTTTGTAGTGATCTAAAATGTTTAAACCTATTTGTAGGTTCTGCTGAAAGACTGTAAAGGCACATAAAAGTGCATTTCTTTTGCACGTGGTCTATAAGAGCAACACCATTTATCGCATTAGTATAAAGGACTAAGGGGCATATCGGCAAGGGACGGCGATAATTATCGCAAAGCGCGCTTAGCGCTAGGATAATTATCGCCGTCTATCTCTGGAATTTATCGCCCTGGTAGCGCGTTATTAACAACGCGTTACTCCAGGGCGATAAGAATTCCAGCGATAGCGGTGAAATCGCCGTTTTGCAGGGAACATCGCTGGTTTTCCAGCGATGTTCCCTGCAAACGGCGATAACTCTGCTGATACGACCCTGTGGTCGTATCAGCAGAATCCATCTCCCATGAAAAGTATGCTTAAGTCAGGAATTTAACAGACGTTAAATTCCTGAGTTAAAGCTGAGGTAGCGCGATTTTTTTTATCGCTGCACCTCCTTGTTAATATCGCGAGCTGCCTTCGCGATATTAACATGTGTTGTTTTCACAGCCACGCCTTCTTTGCATCTCATTAGCGATGCAAGGCGAGGCTGTGAAAAACGGGCTCTACATCAAGGAAACACGCGCTAGCGTGTTCTTGATGATATTGCGATATAATTATCGCCGCTTTTCGCCCAAAAACGGACGCTAAAGCGGCGATAATTATATCGCCAGCCCTTGATAATATGCCCCTTAATGTGCTTTATATTTTAAAAAATGTCTTAAAAATCATGTGGCTTTTTAAAGAGGAATGCGTCCTGTTATATACCCTTGAAAAATGAAAATATTTTACGGAAGTGAATCAAGTACAGAAAATGTTAAGATCTGCTTTAGGTAGATATATTTTGTAAAAGCAAAAAAAGCCTTAAATTTAAAGTATCTGAGTAATAATGCAGTTTGCACATATTTTACAAATGAAGTTTTGCTTTAGCGGTAAAAGTTGCAAAATATGTTGTATGCTTTCTTTAAAGTAATCAAAGTGTTTTTCTTTCCTTCTGTTAAAAAAAAAAAAAAACGGTATTGCTTTAATTGAATCTGTCTTTTTAATTTGAAAAGAAAATTGCAGGTGATCTCTAGTTGTAGAATAGTACCCCTAAGATGAAAACTTCCTTGAATTAACATCTGATTGAAAACACGATTACAATGCATGCATGATATTATAGCTGAGATATTGAATATTGTTATGGCAAATACGTTGTGGCTTGTGATTTATTTCAAGCAGTTTGTGCCATTCCAGTTTTTATACTTTTTTGTCCTGTTAATCTTTTGTTAAGTTTGCTGCTTCCAGTTCATTTGTGATTGTTGCGATTCAGAAAACATCTGTCTGGTTCATAAACTAAATATTGAATAATACACAGATTATTTTGACATGTTGCTGTGTGAGTTTCCTTTTGATGGAGTGCTTTCTTCCAGTTGTCCTAGTAGCCTGTCTGTTTAAATATTATACTTGGACTTGATGCCGTACTTTCTGAATGGTGTTCTTGGTATTATTTTCCCTTTTTTTGTCTTATGATATCTGTCATCTTTACTATGGTACTTTATTTTTGGTAGTTTGGGCTAAATGCGAATGAGACCACAGGGCGTTGGAGCACCTCACATTTAAACATTTCTAATATAGTAGATGCATATGATAGAAATATTGCCACAATTGAGATAGATATGTGATCCTCCGAGTCAGTTTGTAGTGTCATTACATCAACAACTTCAGCTTTCTTCAAGAGGAGGACATGTAAGACAAAGTTGCAGTTTTATAAAAGCAGGTCATTAGTCCAACAGTATTTTCTTGGTGACTGCTATGGAGGAAAAAAACAGAGAAATGACATAACCTGATTAAAGATGTCAAGTATTAGGCGATTTCTAAAGTAAGTAAGATTTCAGGGAGAGCTTAAACAAGATAAATGAGTTGAGCAGTCATATCAATACTGATAAGGTATCCCATGTCTTTGGAGCATGGCCACAGAAGGAACTGGTGGTTGAACGTTTTGTAAAGCATTTTCACTAGAGGTCAAGGCAGTGTTTGTTCTGACCAAGCGGGACCCTCCAGAGATGGTGAGTTTACGGAAGAGATATTTGGGAGTTTTCAAGTAAGCACCTCGTAGATTAAAGGGGCAGTTTTGTAAATACATCTTGCTTTAATAGGGAACTGTAAGAGATAGTCATATTTGCGAAAATTCTAAATAACCCAGGACGTCCTTTGGCGGTACAGGCCTTTTTTTTTCTTTTGGGAAGACTATTGAGTAGAGCAATTTCATAGTCAAGCTGGAAAAGCACAAGGAATTGCACAATAGTTTTAAGTCACTTGGTGGGAGGAAAGATTTGCACATATGGTTATGGTTGAGTTGGAAAAAGAGCCCCTTTAGGCAGACTCTTGACATGGTCTGCAACTTTAACGTTCCTGTTAAATCATTTCAGGTTGGAAGTCTGCAGATAGTATTGCATTTATCCAACTGTTGTTCAGCTGGAAGCCAGATTTTGAAGAAAATAGGAGAAATTCCCTTTTAAAAAAAAAAATTATTATTGAATTCATTTAGTTTTAGGGGATGACCCTTTAGTCCTTTTTGAATATTTGATAGGAAGGAAAATAAGACTGTGTGAACTGCATAGGCAAAGATTTTAAGGTGTAAATGGGTATCGTCCGCTTACAGTTAAATATGGATCCTAGATTGGTTAGTGGCGATTCAGCTGGTTCAGTATATATATTCAAAAGTAAGTGTGCTAGTATTGACCCCTGGGGTACGCCATAATGTCCGTTTAGAGAAGGAAACCCCAGTGTTAACATTATGTTGCGTTCCAATGTAGAATTCAAACCATTCCAGTCTTAAGACATTTATACCAAACCTTTCTCTGAAAGTATAGAAAATATGCATTTTATCAGAAGCTGAGGACAGGTCTAAAAGAATCAGAAAGCAACATTCAGTCATTGGCGCTGAAAGTTTTTAGTCTATTGTCAGTCAGACTCGCCATTGATTGGATTTTGCATTACTATGCCTGGTGCTGAAACTTAAGTGGGCATTGCCAATAACATTGTTTACCTTCAGGTTTCTCTTTAGCTGAGACGCACCACAATTCTTCATATTTTCTGAGAAATGTTAGTCTTGTAATGGTGTGTCAAATTTCAAGAAAATTAGGATTCATTTTTAAACAGAAGGTTATCACAACCAGTTTTCTATGTGTTAGCCACACAGGCATATTATAATGATGAATTTATATTTTCAAGCCAATTTGGAATTAGAGCTTGGCTGACCTTTTTTTTTATTTCTAACTCAGAAATACAATATTGGTCGAGCTGCATAGCTGGAGGGTGTTGTGTAACCAGTTTGAACCAAAACCATGAAGTATTAGTTTTCTTGGTCAGAATTATGTCACGAGTATCTAAGATGGAGGAGTAGTGGAATTCCTGCCTTATCAGGTTAATTATATTGTAAAGAACTTGCCAAACTGATTACATTTCTTTGCCACAATTTCAAATTAGGTTACTGAAGTGCAAGATGCAGCATTTGAAAGAGTTTTCGTGGCCTGTTTCTGGCCACATTAAACTGGTTACTGAAATAGTTTTGGTAAGGTTTACAACATTCTTGTAAGAAAGTCTTCTAGATTTTAGGGTATGTATATTGAAAGCTGATGGAGTTTTCCTTCACTTTCTTTCAATTCTTCAACATGTTCTCATTTCGTTGTTAACATTATTAGTGTATTAGGTTGCAGATTTTTTTCACCTTGTTATTTCTCAGAGTAAGAGGTTGCACCTTGTCAATCGAGGATGATGTCAGTTTTGGAGGCAGCAATTTTACGCTGTTTCTAAGCATTGCTTTTAGGTTGTGAGAGCTAAATCCTTGCAGATCTCTGACCCAGGTCAACTTTCTATTGGATTGGGATGAAGGTTGACTGCATATTTAAAAGCATGAAATGAATCGAAAGGTGATCTAACCAATTAACCATTAGACTATCATTGTGGGTCAGAGAGCCAGGTTTGGCAGTGAGAAGCTCAAGGGCACCTACTTTGATATAGGTTGGTTTACTGTCATTTTGAGAACCCCAAACAAGGTTGAATCTCCCATAAGTCATTAATTTTTTTTAGCCAGGCTTTGCTCTGTAATTTATTTCTGGTTTTTGTCATGAAATGTAATATATCACAAAAAAAAATTCAGGCAAAGATGCCATAAAAACGTTACAACCGAAATACAATAAATAGTTTAAAAAATGCGCTGTAAGAGTTTTGTTCATGCATATAAACATAAAAAATCCACAAATTCAAATCGCATGTAAAAAGCCGCTCAGCCAGACAGTTAATTAAAACTTTCCTTTCAAAATGTGGGAACAATCAATAAAACCTAGTGGGTTAAGATATTGTTTGATTACATACCTTAGCTTTTCTACACAAGCAATATATAGAATTTAATTCCTAAAATACAGGTTTCCAATTAGTTCCATAACACATAGGATTGAGAGGAAGGGGTGTTCCCATTTCTAGTGAAATCTAGAAGAAGGTAATTTGTATGAAATGTTGGGTGTAAGGCAATGTGAAGTCTTCAGCTTTTTCAGTTAGGACATTAAGCTGTAATTACTGAAAAGAGTGGAAGGGGGGCACATGAACCTTTAAGCATTTCAGAAAAGAATCAGTTATTAAGGTGACTCCACCACCATTTTCAACACTCTCAAGCCTTATGAGCTCATATCCTGCAGGCCATATCCACATGTGGTTCAGGTGAACTACTGCACCATGGTTTAGAAATTAGCATAAGGTCAACTGTGCTTTTTTTAACCCCTTCCCTGCTCATGACTCATGCTGCACGGTCGGGCTGTGCGCATGACGAGCTGAGCTCGTCATGACCCCGCCCGCGATTGGAATGTCCAGCACCTGGCTGGAATTCCTGCCGCAGCGAAGGCGTTAATATAGTTAGCTATTTGGTGTTTTGGACAATAGCAGAGCTACAGTTTTCGAGGGCACTTTGTAAATTTACTTGATCGTCCTTAGTTGTGTGCCAGTTGTGAGGCTTGTATATGAAATAAATTAGGAGTTTTCATTTCTGTTCCAGGGTTAAGGCATGTTTTGCATGGGTTATGGAGCAGTTATGGGACTAGTCATGACTAGTATAGGGTAACCTATCACAAATCCCATATCTAAGGTTTTAGAGTGCTTGGTATACTAGATAGTGGGGGTTTTCAACTGCCGGTCACGGAACCAACGTTTAATGCAGTTTTAATGGCCATTTGCACCAAATTGACAGGCAACACTGAGATAGACTATCGGTCATACCAGAAGTGGCTAACCAGCACCCTAAACGTGATGGCCCCCCTAAAGCGGAAAAAAGTTGTGCAGAAAAGGGAGTCCTGTCGCTGGTTTAACCAGATGCTTTGAGCCCTTAATTGAAGATGTCATCAATTAGAGAGGAAATGATGCAACACATTTTATGGGACAAATAAAATAAGATATCGTCATGCTATTAAATTGTATCATAAAGAGATTAAATTAGCTAAAGCCTTCTTCTATGCAGGAAAGGTAGATGCCGCAAAGCATTCTTCAAAATAATTGTTTTGCCTATTTAAATAAAGAACCCATCCTGTTTTCCTTGATCAGCAATGCTGATCCACTGGTTCCTTCGAACCTTAGGCCCATTTTTCTTGCTACCAGCTCCTATAAACATGCATATTAACCGACAATTTTCGGCTTACTTGGAGGCGAACAAGTAATTGGCCCAACATAAATTTGGCTTTCATGCTTCACATAGTGCTTCACATAGAATACTCAATTCTTTTATCAGTATCTGAGCATCTCAAGCTATCACCTGATAGAGGTGATACAGTGGCTCTTATTTTATTAGCTCTGCGGCCTTCCACACCATTTGACATTCCATCCTCATTCAGAGACTGCGGGAGATAGATGTTGCTGGTCTCGCATTAATTTGGATTACTGATTTTCTGGCTGACAGCTCAGACTGTGCGCCTTCCTCTGTCTTTTTTTGTTTGTTTTTTGACACTTCTCACGGGGTACCTCCAGGCATCTTCTCTGAGTCCTGCCCTTTTTAATATATACATGTCCTCTCCGGTTTCCCTGATCGCAGTTTTGGATATGAGGTACTATAGTATGCAGTGATTCCCAATTAGTTGTGTCATTAACGAGAAACCAGGCTTCTGGGCAAGAAAGGTTTTGACAATGTCTTTCTATTAGTTGCAACATGGATGAACAGAAACAATTTTAAGCTTAATAATGATAAAACTGACCTGCTGATAGAGGAAAAAAAAACATGGAATGACTTCCAACCCCCCCCACCCCCCCCCCCCCCCCCACACTCTCCCAGCTAAGGTTGTAAAGAATCTAGATGTAAAATTTTGACAGATTTCTTTCTTTTAAACAACAGATTTTGTCAGTTTCTTCTACCTGTTTCCGACTACTCAAAGTCCTTCGTGTTAGAGCACACTGTGATCCGTGCTCTAATAACATCTCGGCTGCATTAGTCTAATGCTTTATATCTGGGCCGTACCATACAACTTATATACTTCAGCAGGTACAAATTCAGGAGCAAGGCTTCTCTTTGCCCTTCCCAGATGGTATTTGATTTGATGTCTTCCATACTAAAGTATCAGAAGTTTAAATTCTGTTCTTCCTAGATCTTGTATATCTTCTACTGCATTCTTAATCCTTCCCCCTAGATATCACTCTTCGCAACTGGGTGCAGGCTCCTCACCTGTTGCTGGAGCTAAACTGTGGAATTCACTTCTTGTACCTCTTTGTTCCCAATCTAACAGAGCCAGGTTCACTAAGAACCTGAAAACATGGCTCTATTCCGAAAACTGATCTCTGCCATTCGCTTCATCCTAGTATTGAGTCTTTTTTTTGGCTTTCTTACAATTTCAGCGCCTTGAAGCTCTGGCTTGGGCATAAGTTGCGCTGTACAAATCACGTTTCAAATTCAAACGTGCAGCGTAGTTGTAGATATTTGAAAAAATGTATGCATCAGACCAGGGCTTAAGATCAGAACTTCTGTATTGTCGAGTTTTAAGCAGTTTGTGTTCATCCATTCTGGTATGCAGATTCTGCATTTGGTGAAGTTGGATTTGGCCGTGGGGGGCCTGTCAGACATTGAGAAGATGAGCTGGGTGTCATCGGTGTAAGAGATGCTGGAGTTGCCGTGAGATTTTCTGACTTCAGCGAGTGGTGTCATATAAATGTTGAACAGGGGGGGGGTGGCTGAGGGATTATCCTTGAGAGACTGTGCAGATCAAGTCCTTGGGCTTTGATGTGTAGGGAGGGAGTCTGACTTGCTGTGTTCTCCCTGCGAGGAAGGAGCATTCTAGGGCTGAACCTTGAATACCTTTTGTGTGTAGTCTTTTGATGAGCCTGGAGTCTGACACGATTTCAAACGTAGCTGAGAAGTCCAGCAGTATGAGGGCAGCGGTTTCTCCTCGGTCCATTGGGGTGCGGATCTCCTCTGTTATGGTGGGGAGTGCTGTCTCCGTACTGTGGTTGCTTCGTAAGCTAGATTGGGAATGGTTGAGAAGATTGTGGAGTTTCAGGTGGTTTAATGAGTTGTTGGTTGATTATGTTCTCTATCACCATCACTGGAAATGGTAGAAGAGGGATAGGGCAGTAGTTGCTCGGTTCATTTGGGGTTGCCCGCAGTGTTTTTGAGGAGGACCAGGACTGCAGCATGCTTCAATCCTCGGGGAAGCTTTCAGATATGATGGAGGAGTTAATGATGTGAGTGAGGAATTTGCTGATCACCAGTCCTACTAGGTTGTAGATATGATGTGGACATGGGTGTGTGGGAGCCCCAGAGTGGATGGGTTTCATGATTGAAGTGGTGTCTTCCTTGGTGAGTTTTCTCCAGTTGGTTAGGTGTCTGTCAGAGGGGTAGGTGGGCAGCTTGCTGATGATGCCCTCAGGGTTCGGTTGTTTTTTGAAGTTATTGTAGATTTTTTCAGTTTTGCTGTTGAAGAAGTTTGAGAGGTTGTTGCAGAGTTCCTGAGAGGGGCTGATGCTGTTGACAAAGGCTTCTTGGGTGGTGAATTCCTTGGTGATAGCATTAATCTCCTTGCCGTTGTTTGAGATGGCTTGTATTCGATCTGCAAGGGATCTTCTGTTGTTGTTTCTCAGGAAACGGTGATAGTGCCTGAGGGCGTTTAATACTTGCGTGCCAGGATAAGGGCTTGGCCCTGTTGAACCGCCCTGAGCACGCAGATGTTCCTATCTACAAACCCACCAACGCCTGTAACACCCCCTATCTATGAAAATGACGTGGGTGGGGGCTTATCAGAAGTTAGCAGTTTGCATTTGGGCATGACAGAGGAGTTTGTAGTGGGTGTCATGCTGCACCAAAACTGTATAAAAGATGTGTTTGAAACCATGCTTAAGTAGTTCCCTCTCAGGCACTTGCAGTGTCTGTAAGACGGAGCCCCGCTCATGAGTGCAATAAACTTGTGTTTTGTTTCCGCTCCAGTGTTGATCCTCGTTTGTGAGCCCGTAGACAAAGGGTGTCCCTGCACCAGTGAGACAGATAAAATTCTCACTTCTACAGGCGGTCTTGTAGGTTGATTCAGCATCATGGTTGGCTCTTCATTTCCTTTCCAGCTCTTTGCTATCTCTTTTGGAGTCTCAGAGTTCTTTCGTGTACTAGGAAGCCTTTTGGTTGGTTCTGCGGTGTTTGAGTTTTGATGGGTGCCAGAGCTCCAGCATAGTTAGCAAGCCACTAGTTGAAGGTGGTGATGTCCTTGGCTAGGTTGTTGTTGGGTTGGTCTGTTAAGAGTGTGCTGCGCAAGTCTATTTACGTTATTCTGTTCCAGTTCCGGCTGGGTTGGTTGATGGAAGCTTTGGCTTGTGGTGTGGAGATTTTTAAATGGTTGGTCCATGTAAGTGGTGAGGCAGAGTGGTAGCTGATGCTGTTGCTGGAGTGAAGATTGTGTCTAAAGTGTGTCCTGTTGTATGTTTGGGGTCTGTGACGGGTTGGGAAAGTCCTATGTAGTGGAGACTTTTGAGGAGGTCGGTGGAGCAGTTTTCAGAGGGGTCTTCCAGGTGTAAATTAAAATTGTAGAGGAGGAGGAAGTCTTTGGAGTCGATGGTGAGGGTGGTTGATGAAGCCTGAGATGAGGTTGGCCACAGCAATGTCGGGAGATGAGGTGGGATACATCCAGGTTTCTATTAGGAAGAGGAGGAATGGTGTGCTGCTCCTGAGGCGGTCCCAAATTTTTATAGTGTTTTTTGAGCGAGCGGGTCTTGAGGAGCATGCAAGGGAGAGTTTGCTGATGGTCTGCCAAGGAGGTTTGTGAAAGGGTGACGTGGGAGTGGGAGTATGGGGAGCGTGTAATAGTGTTGCTGCAAGTAAAGTGACAGTGGAATCAAGAGAAAAATCCTACCGTGTTGGGAGGCACAGTGAGGAGGCTGTGGGTGGATGGGCGTCCTGGGTCGAGTGACTGGAGGGTCGCTGCGGAGGTGCGGTGGAAGGTGATCCGATCAGGGGTTGTGGTGCTGGGCATGATCCAGGTGCTGTCGGGCACAGGTAGGCTTGTCTTAAGAACGGTTGCACAGCGGCCACCATTAAGTATGTCCCTAGGGAGGCGCGCAGGGAGGCGGTGGGCGGGACAATGAAAAGGCAGGAAGAAGCAGAAGAGACAGGAGAGCAGGTAAGGAGCGGGGGACGAGGAAAAGCGTGGGGGTGAGGGAGCTGTGGGGCAAAGATAGTAAAAGTCACTTAAGTATGAAAGGGTATGAAAAAGCATGAGTAAAAAGGCACAAAAGTAATGGAAAAGAGTGAGAAAGAGGCACAAAAGTATCGGAGAGTGAGAAAAGAGGCACGGAAGTATAAGAAAAGAATGACAGGCACAAAAAGTGTGAGAAAAAGGCAGAGCAGTATGAAAAAAGAGAGGCACAGAAGTTCAAGAGTGCGTGAGTGCGATACAGAGAGCAAGAGAGCACGCAAGAGAGTAAGAGGAGGAGAGAGGCGGCTGCAGGGAGAGCAAAGCGGGCCTCTTGGCGTAAGGCTGGGTATGAAAGTGCCTTAAACTGGTTGCAGGACCAGATCCAAGTAAGTGCGGTGGGGAGCTGTTCAAGATGTTAGTAGAAATACAGTGTCATTGGTTAAATTGTTTTGGAATGTTGATTACGGTTTATTTACTTACAGGTTTTAGAGCACTGTTTGTCTCATTTCGGTACCAGTGTTGAAAAAATAAAGTACATTTTGTAAGATTGTTAGTCTTATTAGTGAGGCAGTGTTATGTAATTTGTTTTGGCTCTCAAATTTGGATTCAGGTTGTTCCATAGGTTAGCTTGACTCCCATGAATCTTCCTCCATGTGTGAGTTTAAAAAAAAAAAAAAACCTTTCTTTTTCCTTTTGTATGCATATAAACATTTCAGTAGCCATTTACATCAGTTTGACATTTTCCAACAGGAGTAAGCATCGTAACATGAAAAAAGCATACAAAGCCACATTGAACAGCTTGGAAGGACACATGTCAGTAAGGTGCATTCAACAATTGCAGTTTGCTGTGCTAGGTAGGGCAGTTTAATTACCAGTGACTTATTAGATTCAATGCAGTACCTGTCTGCTCTATTCTATATGTTAATAATATTCAGCTTGTGGTTTCCTATATCCTGTGTCAGTGAATTACGACCCTGTCTAACCAATCCCCCGTTCTGTTGTGCTTCTCCGTTCCCTCTTCCTCTGCGGCTCTTCGGGTAAGATATGCCTGGTATGGTCCACAAATGTACCTTGGTCTGCAGTGTGCCGGCATAAGGGGGTTGTAATTATCTGATTGTGTGTTGCAATAGGACAGGCCAGTGCTCCATTCTGAAAAAGTAGTTGAGGGTGCCCTTCAAACCAGCACATAGATAATCTCCTTTTTGCCAGTAATATACCAAGCGCTATCAATCTGCGGCTTCTCTTGGGTAAGTCTTTGACGTATCCCAGGAGGGCTACTAATGGTGTTTCGGGCACGGGTGTCCCAGCCATGTCGTGCAGTGCCGTGAACACCGCGGCCCAGTACCTGCAGATTCCAGGACATTCCCAAGCAAGATATGTGAAGTTTGCCTCCGCAGCCCCTCATCTTGTACATTTATCATCTTCTCGCAGCCTGTATTTATACAATCGAGCCGGAGTATTATACGCTCTGTGTAGGTATTTGAAATGTATTAGCCTGTGCCTTCCGTTCTGCGAGATAGATTTCATACCTGAGCAGCAATATGACCATTGCTCCTCAGTTATGTCTATACCTAGTTCGTCACACCACTCCTGTAATGCCTTCGTATGTGTAGAGTTTATTCCTGTCCTTGTGAGTGTATATAGTATTGAAATTGCGTGCTGTGAGGACTGGGCTTGCAGTAGGTATGTTAGTGATTTGTATTCTTGCGGTTCTATCATGCCGTCCCCTAGCACAGCACGCAGTGACTGTCTTTCTTGGTGACAATGATACCTTATGAACAGTGGTGTCTCTGGTATTTGTGTCTGCAACTGATCCCAAGTATTGACAACCCCCTCTATGAAGTAGTCCCCCATGTTTCTTATATTTAGTGCGTGCATTGCATGCATAAACGCCTTCTCCTTTTGAAGCGGAAACCAATCGCACCACTCAACATGTAATTTTGGGGAGTAAAGGAGCGTGATCTTTTGCAGGTCTGCCGCCTTTTGTAATTGGTATCTTGTATTCCCTACAGGGCCTATAGCGTGATATCGTCTCTGCGGCTTGCTCAGAAGATATTGCGGTAGGGGTAGAAGGCTCACTTTGTCTCTCTCTATGTACAAGTGTGGCGTCTCGTGAGGACCGTGCAGCCAATGATATGCATGCGTTTGATGTGCTGCACAGTAATATATTTTGAGGTCTGGAGCGTTGAGCCCGCCTGCTGAATACGGTTTTGTCAGTGTCTCCTATTGTACATGCGGCTGCTTCCCAGCCCAGGCAAGTCTGATCATTAGGGAGCCAAGAGTGCGAAAGAGTGTTTTCGGTAATAGGATTGGTATATTCACAAAGTAGAATAGGAAGCGTGGGAGAACTGTCATTTACATGAGTGCAATACGACCTAGCAGTGATAGTAGTAGACTGATCCATTTCTCAATGGCTTCAGAGAGTCTCTGTACGGCAATGCCATAGTTTTCTCGGATAACCACTTCAGGATCAGTATGTATTTGGACCCCTAGATAAGGTGTTGGATCCATGGTCCATGTTATAGGATAATCTATTTGATGAGGGGTGGTGTTAGCGGTGAGTGGGAATATGAGTGACTTACTCCAATTTATACGGAGTCCTGAGTGGTGACCTAACCTTTCCACCTCTTGTAACGTTGGTGTTAGATTCTGCATTGGGTTGCGTATGTATAGTAGAGTATCGTCTGCATACCCGGGTATTCTTAATTTGTATTGCGGGAATCTTATTCCGCGATGCCCATGGTATTCTCGCAGGGCACAAGCCAATGGTTCCCCCATCAATGCATAGAGAAGCGGAGAGAGCGGGCATCCTTGTCTGGTGCCTCTAGTGATCGTAATTGGGGCGGATAGCCGACCGTTCGCGCGAATCCGCGCTGCGGGCTCCGCTTTTGGTACTCTGACCAATTTAACAAACTCCTCTCCCACCCCCACGCGCTTCAGCAGCCATTAAACAGTTCCACTCCACCAAATCGAAGGCCTTTTCGGCGCTGTACAATCACCCACCTAGGGAGTTTCACTAGGAGGTCAAAGTCAAAATTATTTATTTCCGTAACAGATGAGGAAAGTCTATATCCACTTTTATAGGCAAGTTTTACCTCACAATGGTCTTGTGCTTTCGATGCCCTAGATTAAATACTTAAATGACTGCTTCCAGCCGCGTCTTTACCTGCCCAGCCACTACAGTACTCAAGCTTCCCATCCTGTGTGTGGCTAAGGACGCTGTACCCCCAGATCCCTGGGGGTCAGGCAGCCAGAGGTCAGACCAGTCCACCACCACCCTGGCAGCCGCAGCCTCCAAACCAATTTAGTTTGTCCTCTAGCCATCATGGGCACCCAGTGGGAGGCAGGATATGCCATCACCTGCACCATTGGAGGTCAATAACATTAGACCGCTGGGTTCTCCTGATTGTCTGAAGGGGCTACTCTTCCCCCCCCCCCCTTCATTGCTACCCCTCCACCCATGCCGCTGACTTTTGACAAGCTGACGGAGGACCGTCACAGCTTAGGCCGCCAGGAAGTGGCGGCTCTCTTCGTCAAGGGTGCCATAGAAAGGTACCGACACCAGAAGTAGGTCATGGTTGTTATTCCTGCTACTTTCTGGTGCCCAGAAAGGACGGAGGCCTTCGTCCTTTCCTTGACTTGCACCTTCTCAATTCTTCCTCAAAAAGGAGAAATTCCAGATGCTCGCGCAAGTCCTGCCTGCCCTGGACACGGGAGACTGGATAGTAGAGTTGGGCTTGTAGGAAGCATGCTTCCACTTTTTCTCGTCCTGCCTGTACACAGACGTTCTTTGTGGTTCATGTTGGGCCACAAGCACTTTCAGTTCGTCATGCTCCCTGTTGGCCTTACCAGCGCCCCTTGGGTGTTGACCAAGGTGATGGCGGTGGTTGCAGCTCATCTGCGAAGATCAGGGGTACCAGTCTTTCCCTATCACGAAGACTGGCTATTGAAGGCAGTTTCACCCCAGGCAGTTGTCTCCAGACTACTGGATGACCGCCAACTGTCTCCAGCTCAACGCCAGCAAGACTGAGGTGCTACTGGTAGGGAAAGATCCTGAGCTATGGAGCGAACATTGGTGGCCTAGCACCCTGCGACTAGCTCCCACTCCCAAACAGGTGGTGAAAAATCTTGTCGTCTGGGTCGACTCGGCGCTTAGTTTCCTAGATCAAACTAAGAGGGTAGCGGCGACCTGTTTTGGTATTCTGCGCAGCCTCAGGCCCATGCTGGGCTTTTTTGACCCCTCTATCCGGCAGACGATCGTGCAGGCATCTGTGCTGTCAAGATTAGATTATGCCAGCGTGCTCTATCTGGGGGCCAACAGGGCCGAGATTGCAAGACTGCAGAGGGTCCAAAATGTCGCCTCCTGAACTCTTCTTGCCGTGCCCAGACGCTGCTCCACCTCCAGCACCATTCGTCGGTTACACTGGCTGCCAGTGGAGCGGCGGGTGGAGTTCAAGTCTCTCTGCTTTGCGTTTAAGATTTTGAAATATCCAATCCCCAGGATATTATCTGGCCTACTCTCCGCCTACATACCCACGCGTCAGCTACGTTCTGCAGACCAACAGCTGGCGTCTACCTCACGTGTGAAGAGGGCCCGCGCCGGTGGGCGCTCTTTCCGCGTATTGGCAGCTAAGCTGTGGAATGGCCTTCCATGTCACATCCGGAGTATGGACAACTATTTGGCTTTTCGAAAAGCACTAAAAACCCACCTGTTCCCTCACTAGGCTACCTGCTCCCTCGTCTGTCATCTTTGACACCCTTTGGCTTTTTCTCTTTTGCTAGGCCGGACTCATGCTGCTAGCTGCTACCACTGCTCTTAGCGCCGGGACGCCCCTTTGCTGGGGCAGCTGAGCGCTCTACAAAACATCTTAACATAACATAACTACGGCGGACCTCCTTTACTCGCTGGGGTTTCACTATCAACGTGCCAAAATCACACCCGACTCCCACCCAGATGCTCCCTTTTCAGCAGAGCTGTTCTGGACATGGTGCAGTTTTAGGCTTATCCTCCCGATTGGCGAGTCCAGGATATTCAGGCTCTGATACCAATGTTTCAGCTTCTATCCTTGGTTTTGGTGGGACTAACTCTGAGGCCACTGGGTCTCATGGCCTCTTGCATCCTGCTTGTGACACATGCCCGATGGCATATGCGGGCTCTGCAGTGGGACCTGAAGTTCCAGTGGGAGCAGCAACAGGGGAATCTCTCCGACATGGTCCAGATCTTGGAAGGAGCTATAAAAGAACTGTAGTGGTGGTAAACGAACCGTGAGTGGGTCAGCGGCAGACCCCTCTCCCTTCCCCAATGAGATCTGACAGTAGTAATAGATGCTTCAATCCTGGGATGGGGCGGCCATCTGGTAAAGGTGGAGATCAGAGGCCTCTGGTGGAATCTGGACTCCACATCAACCTCCTGGACCTCTGGGCGATCCGACTGGCATTGAAAGCCTTTCTGCCCTCCGTCAAGGGAAGGCTAGTGCAGGTGTTCATGGACAACACCACTACCATGTGGTACTGCAACAAACAGGGCGCAGTGGGGTAGTGGGGCCTTTGTCAAGAGTCCCTGCGTCTCTGGACATGGCTGGAAAGTCAGGGTAGATCCCTGGAGGTTCAACACCTGGCGGGTCATTTGAATGACTGGGTGCACTAACTCAGCCGAAGATACCTAGCGGATCCCGAATGGCATCTCCACCCAGATTTGGTACAAGGTCTCCTTCAGAAGTGGGGAGAGCCTTGGTTAGATTTGTTCGCCACCACAGAGAATGCGCAATGTCAGCAGTTCTGCACGCTGGAGTTTCCAAGGCGGCTCTCTCTTGGAGATGCTCTTCATCTCAAGTGGAGCTCGGAGCTTTTCCACCCATACCACACTTGCCCAGGATTCGCAAGAAGATCAGGGACAACCGGGCCCAAGTCGTTCTTGTGGCTCCGGACTGGGCTCGGAGAGTTTGATATTCCGAGCTGTTGAGCATGGCCAACAGTCCTCTGATCAGGCTGCCCCATCTCCAGGATTTTGTGCCACAGCAGTAGGCGAGGGTTCCCACCTTGCTCTGCCTTCATGCTTGGAGATTAAGCGGCAATAGTTAACAGCTTTCAACCTTCTGCCCAAAGTCTGCAATGTTATTTTGGCAGCCAGACATCCCTCCACCAAGTCGGTATACGCCTGCTGATGGCACAAGTTTGTGGCATGGTGTACCCTCCTTCCTGCTCCCCTTTCTCGGGTCCTTCGATTTATTCTTTCCCGGCAGGACTCTGCTTTGGACACTTTAAAGGGCTATCTTTCTGCCATCTCGGCCTTTCTGCAATTGCCAAATCCCCTTTTGTAGATATGTTTTTGAACGGTCTCTAACATATGTTTCTACCTTTATCCTTTTATCATGCCTCAATGGGACCTCAAACTCCACACCTGTCCTCTCTGGCTCCTTACCATCAAGTCGGCCTATCTAGTGGCAATAACATCTTCCCAAAGGGACAGTGAGCTCAAGGATTTGTCATCTAAGCCGCCATATCTAACCATCTTTCTAGACCAGCTGGTTCTTAGCACTAAAGCTTCCTTTCTGCCAAAAGTTGTCACTCCCTTTCATGTAGGTTAGTCCATCACCCTGCCTACCTTTAATGCTCCGCTGCATCCCTCTAAAGAAGATGAGCTACTCCATCCACAGGACCCAAAAAGAGCGATGAAGTTCTACTGTGAATGCACAAAAGAGTTCCTGTTGGACAAACAACTTTGTGGGTTATATTGGAGCCCAGAAAGGGAAGGCTGTGCAGAAATGGACCATCTCCTAATGGATCAAGCTCTGCTACGCACTGGCTAAGAAGCAACCCCCTGAGAGTTTGCGTGCTCATTCCACCAGTGCTAAGGCTGCGACCACTGCGTTAGCACGTGGAGTCCTGATCGTGGACATCTGCCAGGAAGTAACATTGGCTTCTCTGCTCACGTTAACCAAGCCCTACTACCTGAGCAGTCAGGTCCATCAGGATGGGTAGTTTGCTTGTTTGGGCCTGCAGGAATGCTGCGGTAAAGAATCTGCGGCTAGAAGTCTCTATCAGATGAACAAGTTACTTACCTTCGGTAACATCTTCTCTGGTAGAGATTCTGTCTAGCTGCAGATTCTTTACCAACTCACCTATCCTCCCCGTTTTTCGAATGTATTTCTAGGGACAGGGTTTTTCTCATTTCATGGCCCTAGTTTTCCACACCAGTGATCAGTGTTTTTCATGGCTCCGCACTTCTGGTGTGGAAAGCCATGAAAAGAAACTGACGTCAGTGCACTGAGGTGGCGTCTATATAGGCACTGCGCATTTCACTTCCAGCACAGGCAGCGCCGATGGCGCCACATGGAGCCGAACGACATCTCTTACAGGCGAGTAGGGGTACTCCTCTCGAAAACTTTCCAGATCCAGTCTGACACCTTGGGATAATTCTAAGGTAAGGAAACTGCGGCTGGAGTCTCTACAAGATAAGGTGTTACCGAAGGTAAATAACTTATTCTTTAGGTTCAAACCTGAAACGGGATACCCTAGAGCCATGGTTTCAGAAGTTTTCCGGAATGATAAATGGTCCTGAGTCAGTCGAATGTGTGTCAGTATCTATCCAGTTATAGCTTTACCTGCAAAATATAAAAGCATGGATGTGCTGTGAGGCCCTTGACCTAAAAGCATATTTCTGGGAATAAACATTGCAGTCTAGTTTCTGTCTTCATTGTAACCATTGATTGTAACGTACGCTGGGTCAGTGCAGTGCGTTTTTATATTGCATTTGTGTCTTTCAAAATCGCACAGTGAGATTGCGTGAACAACTGTTTTTTAAATACAATATTCCTCTGCTATCGTGTAGCAGCAGCTTTAACAAAATCTGTTACCCACTGTTTGCTCTCATAAATTAATTCAAAGCTGCTCTGGCTAGGCTCTGTCAGATCCGCGCATGAGAGCCTATCCAAGCAGTGGTGTAAAGAGAGAACCTCAGCTTAAAGACTAGAGGGAAGGGAAGGCACAGAAAATAGTAGGGGTGGGTGGCAGGATGCTAGGTTTTTATTGTTTTGTTTACATTTGGCACAGGGACGAAAGGATGCTATGTGCAGCTCCCCCATTACGTTTCTGCCCCTGTGTAGCAGGTAAAACCAGCAAAGGCATATGATTTTGGGGGACACACCAGGTTCTAAGTGACAACCTCGATAACTTGAGCTTCGCTCTCCTTGTGCAATTGATGTCATTCAGAACCCCTTGGTGAAAATCATCCCCTTAATTTACTATTGCCCATGCCCTTGAACTTCTATATATTGCTTACTGCCTAAGTTGTTCAGTATAATGTTCATAGGCTCAGTTTTTTTTTTCTGAGTGCATCTAGGCTCCAATATTTTTGGGCAAAAGTGTACCCGTATCTTTGTCACACATCGGGAAACACAAACTACGCAGACAGCGAACATAAATGTAATGTTTTGTTTCTTGGCCATTCTTTAATTTTGATTAAAGGCAGTATTATTGAGAACGCTAGAATCAAGCTGAAATATGACTCAATAAATCAACATTACGTTGAATCTCCATTATTGACATGAAATATCATCACTTTAAAGTTCTAACAAATGCTCTCTTTTTCACATTGAAATCAGTTCTATAATAAAGACACATCTTCAGAGACTGGTTTAGGTAAAATGTATGAAGTTGTTATTCGTGCAGACAAATGTAGTTGTGTCACTGAACAGATTTTAACATAAAAATTAAATTATGTATTTTTTGCTAAACATGTTAAGTGGAATTACTGAGTATTTCTTGAATTGCTAGATAAAGTATGATAGGCCAAGTAATCCGCAAGTGTTCACATGCTGCTAAGACAGTCTTTAGTAAATTCCGAAGAAGAAATAAATTGTTTTTGTGAGGTAAAAAAAGTGTGTGGCAAAACGCAGGAGATTTCATATTTTCCAAGCTGCTTTTTTTTGTGAAAGTTAACTTTCTTCATTCTATGCTTTGACGGGAACGTTGGATTTAAAATCGTTATTGACATTTATATCAAGGTAATGTCATCCCTACAGCTTCTCATCAAAACGTGGTTTAGCGGGATGCCTCCCTGTTGCCAAAATAGCGTAGCTGAAAACTTCCGCTCACACCCAAGAAACCCAATAATAGAGACATAAAACAATCGGGAAGAATTTTCTGTTTCTCTGTAGCTAAATAATTTTTTCATTTTGTTTGAAGGCAATAATATTGAGAAGTGTAGAATCAAACAGCAGGAGGTAATTTAAGTTGAGTTCTTGTGTTTTACACCTGGGCTGTATAAACTTACTCTGGTTTCGGGAGGCCAGTACTATGCTATCCTCTTCACTGGTACCGCATCCTTGGAGACCAGTGGCGCACAGTTAACAAATGTGCATTGTTTTAGTGCCCGTCTGCAAGTATCAAAGGAGCACTAGACTGCCATATAATTACAGGTGCTGTGCATTGCAGTGCTGTCTTTGTTTTCAAAATTTGTTTTTACTTCTGGCAGCTGCTGCTTAGGTATTTAATTGAAAAAGACCTATTGTGGGCTTACTGAGAGCTTACTTGGGCTTATGGCCCATACATTGCTTACCATTGATTGGCCTTATTGTCACTAATTTGCTTGCTTCTTATTTAATGGCTGTTAGAAATTGGGTTCCTGGTTGACAGGTATAATCCCTGGTCAAGCAGTAACCACAATCCTAGTCAGGTTAAGGTAAAAGAAAACCCTAAACTAACCTGTGCTCACCCTATAGTAGCTAGGAACAGAGCATTCAGGCTTAACTTTATAGGCAATGTGCAAAGTATTTGTGCAACAATTCAAACATAAAATATTGAAAACGCCACACAGAGATTCCTCCCAGGCTTGAAAAATCGAGCTTAATTCAATAAATAAAACAAGACCAAAAACAACAAAATTTCAATAAGTGGAACTTGAGTATTGATTTTTTAAAGAATAAACTGTAAAATAGCGCTTAGAAACAAGAAGCGTCAACTGAGGGTGTCTGGTCGCGCTGCACCACGACAAAGTCAAAAGTTCAGGCCGACTGTGATGGAGCGTGGGCTCGTTACAGAAAGTCAGTTAGGCACGCTGAACAAAAGTGCATTAATCCTAGTTGTGGTGCATTTGAGTGGATCCATATCGAAGATGCGTCGTGCAGCAGAGGCAACGTGTTGGTTTCGAGATGCACTGAGGCTGCGGTGCGAGGTTCTTATGCGTCAATGTCGAGGATCCTTTTGATGGGGCCTGCGATGCTAAGGCCGGCGTCTAGGATGTGAGGCGCAGATGAGACAATGCTTCGGTTCCGATGAGCGGTGAAGTTGTCATGTGCTGGGAAAAGCGGTGCGCAGTGACAGTTCCGAAGATGATGCGTCGGTCCCAGGATGTGGGAGGCAGCTGTGATGCAAGTCTTTGGCAATGGGTCCAGTCTACGCAAGAGCAGCGATGCGTCGGTTCTGCTCAAAGCTGCGCTGCTCAGCCGAGGAGTTTCGTTGGTTCTGCTCGGGGATGCGTTGCTCAGCAGAGAATGCATCTGTTCTGCTGGAGGAATACCTTAGGCCCACTTCCAAGGGTCCAGGAATGGGGTGGCACTGCTTGGCAGGACAGACACACAGATGGCAGAGTCTAGGTGCAGAAGCAGGTTGGTTGGAAGTATTTTATGTCCCTGAGACTTAAGATTAGGAGGCCCGCCAGCTGCCCTTGGGTCACTCTGGGTTCAAGTGATGCAGGTCCAGTCCCCTCACCTAGGCAAGATGACAGCAAGTCAGCACAGCAAGGCAGGAGTTCAGCAAAACAGCAGTCCAGCTGAGTGGCAGTCCTTTCAGCAACATAGCAGTCCTTCTTCCTGAAAAAGTCTTCACAGGTCCAGAAGTGTACTGAAGTGGTGGTGTTAGATGTCCAGTACTTATACCCAGTTGGGCCTTTGAAGTGGGGGAGACTTCAAAGACAGGCCTTTGAAATGTGCACAGAGGTCCTGCCCTTCATGCTCTGGCTCCAGACTCGCTACCGGGGGGTATGCAGCCCTTTTTGTGGGGACAGGACACAGCCTATTCAGGTGTAAGTGAGGCTGGGTCCAGTTTCCCCCTCCCATCCTACCACGATGGCCCATCAGGTCACACCTAAACTCTTATTGTGTGGCTGTCTAGAGGGTAATACACAAAGCCCAGCTGCCACCCACCCCAGACGTGGTCAGAGACAGACAGCAGACACCACATGGCTAAAGTAAGAAAATGCCAACTTTCTAAATGTGCAAAAAGAACAATTGATGGACGGAGTGCTGAACAATGTCAAACATTCACCCCCAGTACAGAGATCTGGGCCTTAATTCATCGTTTTTTTGCACACTATGCAATTCCAGTTTAGACCAAGCCATATGCAAATCAGTTTTGACCCTGTGCCTCATGGGAACAGTCAAGCGTGAACTGCCAGGCCAGGTCCTCCATGGACCGGAAACAAGCATCCTGGGACTGGTTTCGGGGTATCACTCCTCATCAGCAAGGCTAGCTTGACTCCAGTGGCATGGTGTGCACCGGACCCACGTCTGGGCACACCCGGCGCACTTAGGTTGAGAAAGCAAAAGACACACAAATGATGAACAGAATGCGGATCAAATCAAACATTCCCCGCCACCCCCCAGTCCAGAGATCTGGGTTAAATCCACTGTTCATCAATCCGGGTAGCATTCCAAAGTATTTTTTTTCTTTTGTCCATCTTAACACCTCAGGTTGGATCCAGCCATATGAAAATCAGTCTGGACCCTGCCCCAATAGTAACAATCTAGCTGAACTTCTGGGCAAGGTCCTCCTACTGGAACCCAAGTACAGTTTTGCCCCAATTGAATATCTTCAGTTGTGAGCAGCTTGGTTCCAGTGCCACGGTGAGCATGGGACCCACGTTTGGCATACCCTTTGCCATTCAGGGCCTTACATCAAGCACACAGACGGTGATGGGAGGAATTCTTGCTTTAAGTCTAACCACTAGAAAATGCTCAGGGTAACATTCCACCCCATTGTTCATTTGACCCAGCCATACACAAATCAGTCTTGACTGCTTCAACAGGAACGTCCAGCCTGAACTGCCAGGCCAGGTCCCCCCTGAACCCGAACACAACCAACCCAAGTTTAGTTTTGCCCTGATTGGGGCTCTTCAGCTGGGTGTGGCTTGGTTCCAGTGGCAGGGTGAGCACGACACCAAAGTCCGGGCATACACTTGGCAATTGAGAACATTGACACAGCTAATGGCTTGTGTTGGTGAGACCTATTCGCTTTTCCAATGATTGTTCAGCAATCAGCTGGTAAAGTGTCTCTTGGTGGAACGTGCTCTCTGTCCAAGAGACCTTGAGCACTTGGAGAATACAGCTACAGGCAACACAAGTTATGGCTGTTCCACACTGGACTATTGAAGGCGGTCAGCATGCACCGAGTACTTTTTTCGATTTATTACATTTAATTCCTCCTAGTTTGTATAGTACCGTTCCCATGCATATTTCACTATTTTTGGTTTTCTATATTCTCATAGTTTTTGGTGTTTCATTGCAGAGGATTGAGAATATTGAAAGGTTTAGTAAGATTCTAGAAATTATTTTTGACCTTCATTTTCTAATAAGAATATCTGACGCCAATGTGGACAATGGTCGTCCCAGTGTAACGAAAGAAATGGTGAAGTTGTTTGGCGCACACACCTCTGTTGTATTCCATATAGGCCCGGGTAACATCACAACCTTTCACCTATATTCGTCCCGACATTACATACCTAACGGGCTGCTAGGATTGACCCTTTACCTAGTTACAGTACTGCTTACAGAACGTGGGGCTTTCCCTGAACAATAGCCTCATATATTATGCATGAGGATCCTTGGATTCTTGGAAACTCAGCAGGACTACCATCTCCTGCATAATAACTATGTACAAGGTTCATTCCCGACGTCATCCTAAGTCTGACAATGGAACAGCAAGGTAGAACCTCTGGGGATACCTTTGGGTATATAAACATCAGATCTTGCTGAGATAGAGAGAGGAGATCACGACTTCCATGCCGACACACTGACGCGAGACGCTGAGGTTCCTGCATGCAGATACTCCAGCTCGCAGTGGTCTGACATCCCTTGCGGGGTGTCCAGCTCGAGACCAAGTCGGGGTCCCACACACTCTCACTTCAGGTAATGGGGTTGACTTTATCCTAGAGGGATTCTTGGCTTAACACGTACACACATGCTGGGTACATTTAGGTACATCTAGTTAGGGTAGCATCGTAGGAGTATACATTTTATTGTCATATATTTAAATACTTGCCTGTATTCATGGTTATAGCAAAATGGTAGAAACCTACCATCCTTTTACCTTTTTAGTGCTTCTAATCATTTATATCTGTTTCTGTCTAGTGGTTGTTTCAGCACACCTATTTTACACTAGAATGAAGAATGTTCAATAAATACTTATTGAAAAACGTCCATATCGTTTATTTTGTGCATCTCTCTGAGACTAAGTGAGCACGAGTGACTGAGCGAAAAGTATTGCACTGTTGCCACGGTTCTGAGGGGTCAGGGTTGTCATGTTCGATAGTTGCCAAGAACTATTCTCTCCTTGGTAAGAGGAGTTCTAGTGGCACTGTGAGCTAGCTGGTATACAGGCCAACATACCCGGTGGGGGTGTCTGGAATCAGTGCGGACACCAAGCCCACAGTGTATGTTGTCCAAAGGCGCAGATCCTGTATAAGTTTTATAGGAACTACACGACATGACGCACAACGTGGGGTGCCATGTCGGCCAACGTTGGTTGGGTACTTATTTAACGGTCAAATCTGAGTAGTTCAGTCGTGCTATTCTCAGAGACCCCTACTCACATTTCCCCAGAGACGTCTGGAGTGGGAGGGAACAAAAATCCGCTGCTGCTGAGTAGGCAAAAAACCTATGTATTGGCTGTTGGTTTAATCAAGCTTGAAGGACACATTGTTCCTATTGTGCATAACACCTTATCTCGGTTCCCTTGAAAAACTCTGCCTACTAAAAACAATGACTGAGCAGGGAGACACTGTGCGTGAACTGCATTTAACGGAGGGAGAAGAAGATACAGATGCAATACATCTTTCAGAAAATGTTAGAAATGCCATCACCCTAAAACTAGCATCATATGGTTTAACAGCTAGGGGTGGGTCAGTAACATGCGTGATTGAGTCACACGAATCATACAGAACAAAACATTTCATTACTATGTTGAAGATGACATACTGAATGAATATTGTCCGTATGAGGACATTGAAGTTCCGCTCACTTACCAGGAGCACGAATACTGGTTTAAAGGCGCCCTCCCCCATACAAGAAATAAAGTAAGACTCGGTCCGCTCGGAAGAGACGGAGCAACATGGCCGGTACTAGCGGCCTACACACCACACCCTGACATTGAAACAATGCCAGCAGGAGACTTACTTACACTTCACAAAGAGCTAATAAGACTTTACAGAAACATGACACAGTTCGTGATGAGAACACTCACACTCCAGCCAACCACAAATATACCAACAGGTTCGATTCAAGGATCGACAACCAAAATTACACCACAAACGTTACACGCAGTGATGGGTAGAATGCCCACCAAACGTGAACAAATGCCATTTTGGATAGCTCAAAAAATAACACAGCTGGAGGCAGTATTTCCACACACTGGTCCACATGAAAAGCATAGAAAGCTAACAATTTGCTTGCCAATGGGGCTAGCTCCCCCGATAGAGGATTGAACTTCTTGGGGTACAGTCTTCGCTGCAATATATACCAGAACTCATGGTATCCCTTCATTAGCAATAATACCAGATGTATTGAGACAAATACAGAACGAGTATGGAGCAGAACCTGCTCTGAACTTAGGGATGAAGTTACTAAATAACTTTGCCCAGGTATCCGCTATAATATTTGCAAACATTAAAGGGGAAGCACCATCAGTGGCAATACGCCAACGCCTGAGGGATTTCACTCCTTTACAACAGGAGACAGACTCACCTAAAATTATTGAAACTGCTTATGCAGAATTAGGTAGAGATAGTTTGGGAGCTAGACCAGTAAAACCTCAACTAATGGGAAATCCAGAAAAAGAACAGGCAAAGCAAACACCAGTTTCTTCAAAGAAGAAACGGGATAATAACAAACAACAAAAGAATAGATCTCTATCCAGAGGAAGGACTCCTCAGCAGGAGCCCTCCGAAAGGAGGTATAACCTTAGGAATAGAGATACCATTAAAAAACCTGACCGGTATCAGGACACTGATACACGTTCCTCTCATTCCTTTCAGTGTACATCAGAAAACTCAGAGAGGGAAGGACGGTCAGAACACAGACAAGAACAGCGCACAAAGTCCAGAGACACACAACGCACTTCGGACTACGCTTCCAAAAAAGAAGAAAAGCCTAAAGCAAAACCTCAATTCAAAAAGAAGAAAGTAGCAGGTCTCAAAGTTAGACATGCCCAGAATTCTGAGGACTCAACTACTGAACGGGGAATGGGCTCTGACGATGCTAGACATGGAGCAGAAGTAACAATAGCTCGCCAGAACCTGATGGAATTTCTGGTGACAGCGCAGTTGAGCGAATATATCACGCTGGAAACACCTGATACTAGGGTGAGCGTCCCACATAGGTTACATTAAATAATACTCCAAATGGAAGGGGACAAGCCCAGAAAAATTAAAGGTCTCTTTTGGGAGAGCATGACTTTTGGCTACAACATTCTTTTAGCTGACAGAGATTGCCCGCCCACTATTGTTATGGATTGCCCAAAGGGAGAGACGTTAATTATGCCAGCCTTTTCCGACCTCGTTCCCCAATACTTAAAACACACATATGCGCGGGAGTGGGCGGTAGCCCTTGCTCCTGCACTATATCGCAACCATGTTGGGTGGGATAAAGAGTCAGCTCACCACGTGATACCACTAAAATCTTCTCCAACCCCACAGAGACAGTATCCAATAAAACAGGAAGCGAAAAAACAGGTCCGGGAGATCGAAGATCAACTTGAGTACCAAGGTGTGATTGAAACTTGCACCTCTTCAATGAATAATCCTTTGTTTCCCGTAATGAAACCCGACAATTAATATTGTCTAGTTCTAGATTAGACATCTGAACTCCTGCACAAAAACATTTGCAGTACAAAATGCACACAGTGCCCCATTAATAAATAACATTGTGCGGAAAAAATACAAAACACTAGATATCTTGAATGAATTTTTCTGCCAAAATATAGCGCCTGAGAGCAGATATTTGACAGCATTCTCAGCGCTGGGGTCCCAGCGGCAATTTTGTCGACTCCCCCAGCGGTATAAGAACAGCCCAGGGTTGTTTTCCGCCAGGGTAACTGAGTTACTTCAGAATCTGGACGAGGAGGCATTGTTCTATGTAGATGATATTTATCTGACGGATGATGACCTGGAGGAACATTTGACCAGGGTGAGTACCATAATTTTGGGATTTGTCTCTGAGGGCTACAAGTTTAACTTTAAAAAATCAAAAATAGCCCTCCTCAATGTCCTATTCTTGGGATATGAGCTTTGAAGTGAAGGGAAAAGCCTGGCAGCTAACTTTTTAGAAAAATGTGCGCTGCTCCAACCTCCAAAATCATTGAAAAATTTACAATCCATACTGGATTACTGAATTTCGGCAGAACATACATTTTGGACTATGCCGAAAGGGTTAAAACTTTCTATGACCTCATAAGACCTGATTTTTTGGGTTAGGCAATGAACACAGGAACACACAGATATCCTTTGTTCCCCACAAGCAGACATGATAGCGTCCAAACACTTAGACACGCGTGAATGTCCGCAATCTAGTAATTCGTATAGATGCGGGTCAATCTGGGTACACCTACTTAACATACAATGAAGGTGAAACAATACCAATAGCATACAAATCACACTTGTACACAAACGTTGAGATGCGTTTTGCATCTACAGAAAAAAGTCTGAAAGCCGTACAGACTGCTGTAGGGAGAGAAAGAGCACTGGCTCAGGGGAAACAAATTATTGTTGTGACTCCGGTACCAGCCTTAGAGGCTGCTGCAAAGGCAAGCGTTCCAAATGCTAAAGCCTTACATCCGAGATGGATACAATGGGCTAATTCTCTCACTGCATCAGATGTAGAATACAGATGCGACCCAAGTCTGAAAACACAAGTATTCCTGCAATACGAACAAGAATATCCTCTCCCGAATGAAATAATGTCTCTAGATCAGTATGAATACATAATTTACACTGACGGATCTGCTCAGCCGGCCATTGGAAGTAAACAACAATACAGCGCCGCGTGTGCGATTGTAAAAGGTCGTATGTGAGATGGTAAGTTCCATCCAAGCTGTACCAAAACTCAGTCTCTAGGAGACTGTACGGCTCAGCTAGCAGAACTAAAAGCTCTTTTACTGGCACTGATTAATACGGATCGAGAATTCCCCACACTAATTGTGTGCGATTCCTTTTACTGTGTCCAGTCGTACAGTGAATATCTTCACTATTGGGGACAAAATGGGTTCAAAGACTCAAAAGGTGGCACAATTGAGCACAAAATGCTATGGGAACAGGTAGCTGAGTTGAAAAACGAACTACCAAGAGCTCACGTGATACACACGCTGAGTCATCAATGTGATGGCGTTCACGTTGAAGGGAATTCATTGGCTGATGAAGCCGCGAAGGGGGCAGTACGAACTGCATCCGTAGCTGCAATCACTCGTTCAAAAATGAGAATAGACGGACAGATAATGGTAGCTGACATTGCATCACGCAAAGACAATAAGGTATTTGTAGGAGAGTAGGATCTGCCTCTTATGTTGCCCCCACTTTTTTTTCTGATGTTTACACTGGTTTCTGGCTATTGTCTGGCTGGGTCCCTGCCAATCAGGGCCCCAGCCTCTCTGTTCTCTCTAAACGACTTGGAGTGCACTCTAGGTGCACTAGTGATTGGATACTGTGGTACCTTATGAGTCCCTAGTATATGGTACCTTAGGTACCAAGGGCATAGGTACTTCACAGGCCTACCAGGGGCCGAAGCATGTATTATGCCACCCCTGGGAAGCAGACTAAATCTGACACCACAGGCCTGCTACTGCAGCCTGGGTGAGGTGGTGCTAGCACTCCTCACTGAGATATAGGTTTCCTATATCTCTCCTGCACACACATTTAAACCTATCAGTCACCCCTAAGGCAGGCCCTATCAATCCTGAGGGCAGGGTGTTTGGCTTCCATGTGAGGGGGTGCCTCTGCCTGAGCAGGGCCCCTCTGCAGCTCTCAGAGTCCCTTCTCTGGTGCTGTTTGTGGATGCGGTTAAACCATATACTCTTAAGTGCATTATATCCTCGCTGTAAAATGCTAACTTTGGAATGGCTGCATCAAAACATGTCGTGTTTGCATTCAAACACCTCGGAATACTACCCCCCCCCGCCAGTCCTGGCGGCGGGGGTAGCATTCCACCCTTCTAGAGGGATAGACATGTACCTACTGTGGAAACGCGGTAGAATCCTGCAGAGCCCTGGCATCACAAAATGGATGCCACCAGTCACAGACACTGGGCTGCCCTCCTGCTGATGACCGAAACTCGCAGTGGAGGAAGCCCAACAATAGGCATCCTGTCACAGGGAGGTGTAACCACCTCCCAGACAGGGTTTAGTGTATTGGGGCTGGGCGGGTGCACTCTTAGAGTGCTTTGAAGTCCTGCACTGGGGGAGCAGAAGGCTCCTCTGTGCATATGCCAGTTCAAACCGGCTCAGGGGCTACCTGCCCCTGCGCTGGCGCGAAACTGGACAAAGGGAAGTGGGTGTAGCCACCCACTCCCCTGACCCTCCCATAGGTGGGGTCATAGAGCTAGTCCCTCCCATCTTTACAGTATAAGATAGGGAACCCTTGAACTTGGAAGTTGGATATCCCTGGACGACGCTCTGAAGAAGAATCCTGGACCTTCGACGTTCCACTACCTCTGGAAGACTGAAGAATCTCCCTTGGAGTCAAGGAGTGACTCACCTGCTTGGCAGGCACCAAAAACTACAACGACTGTCGCACACTACGCCGCTTCCGCCGGAGTCCGAACTCCCTGCAGCCCAAGACGTGGATTTCCTGACTTCTCAAAGGCCATCGTGAGTCCCCAGCGAAGCTGAGGCCAGTGGACCCCAAGAGTGACGAGGAACCGCGACCCCTGGGTACCGTGCACTATTGTCGAGTGCAACCCCTTCACAACGTTCTAAGAACCTGTGCTTTGGACCACGTGTGGTCCCAGCCTCCAGCAGGAATCCCTCCGAAGATCAGAGGCCTACCCCGTCCCGAGTGACCGTGGGCCCCTGTTGAGCGAATCCTCCCGAGGCATCTTCGCGATCCCTTGCCAGCCGGCTTGTGGGTCCCCTGAAGACTTTCCTAAGAAACCAAAGGGCTCCCCTGGCTGCTCCAGGCCTGCTCTGACTTACCCTCGCTGGGTGAGTCCCTCAGACCTTGCTGGTCTGCGCCATTGCCTTTTCACACTTTCCACGAGACTTGCTGTTACCAAGGCTTGTTGGCTCCAATCGAGTTGCCGACACCGCAGTAAGCTGCAGACATCGTGGGACACGCCGAATCCAGCTCCTGGTCGTCGTCGACGCCTCCTGGACCTCGTGGCTGAAGAGTCAAGGCACCCGTGAACGACCTGAACCTTGCGACGACGGTGGGCATCCATCTTCCTTGCCCCGAGTCACTGCCAAGTGACTTTGAACACTGTCCCCTCTGCTTTCAGGTCTTCCATCTTCCGAATCCAGGCTTGGATTCCACCGGACACTTCCTCGGACATCACAAGCAGCAAGTCTTCTTTGTCCTCCATTGAAAACGACGCCGCGACCCGACACCAAAGGACACCTATGCACCCGGCTTCCCTGGGTGAGGTAACTCCAGCACTACGGTGCCCCTGTGGGTGTGGGCCCTAGAACTACTTACCCTGTAAGTGACTTGCTTGTAGGTCCTCCCGAAGTATCCTAAAACTCTTTATTTCCAACCGCGACTTGCCCCATTGAAGTCAACGGCGATCCGCGCCTGTGTATTCACACTGCACGCGTCCCCCGTGGGTCCTTTACTTACCTGCCTTGGGTGGTTTCGTGAGGCCCCAGCACTTCTGAAGGCCCTAGGCCTTGTCTCCTTGCAAGTCGTTGTTTCTAAGTCTCTTTCTTAGTATATGGTCTGGTACGCCCCTAGGGCCCCAGCCATATTTGTGCTTAATTTATTGTGAAACGTTGATTTATGCATATGTCCTTGACTTCTAATGTCACCAGAGATTAGTAGAGAGTGTTTATTAATAAATACATATATATTTGATATATATACCTGTGTGGTGTCTTTTCATTTGGTGATTTAAGAGATTGTGTGGTAAAACAAGCTGCTTTACATTCCTTCAAGACTTAGCCTGAAGGCTGCTCTCCACAGCTACCACTAGGATAGCTTTCTATAAAGGTTGTCTTAAACCTATCTACCATAAGAGTCGAATTGTACTGGTGCAAGGTGTCCACTTTAATTAGTGAACAGCATATACCAGGCCAACTTCTCACAGTATTGCCAAAAGGTTTTCCACTCAAGTACTCCAACAAGTTAGATGCAAACAATGTTCCATTTGCTCAGATTCCAGGAGTGGGTGATAGAGTAATACCAAACATGGATCGCAGGTTAGGCTTAATTTTAGCTGCACACGAGGGTCTTGGGTCAGCACACGCTGGAGTTATGGCGACAGTTTCTTTACTGAAACAACGCTATTGGTGGCCAGGGTTAACAAAGCAGACCATAGACTATGTCTTAAAGTGCGACATCTGTCAACAGATGAAGGGCTCAATCATAACACGTCCAGCGCAGTCACCATTATTGATATCAGACAGAGCTCTCGCGTGGGTCTATTTGGACCACAACGGCCCCTTACAATCTGATGGGGCTTACAAGTACATAATGGTTGAGGTGGATTCCTGCTCGAGATTCCTATGGATATGGCCTCAGCGCTCGGCTGAGGCTCGAACTGTTATCAAAGATTTGCGAGACTTTATAGGGACATACGCAGTTGGCACATTACATTCTGACCGTGGCCTCCTGTGTTTAGCTCTAGGGCTTACAAGGAAGCCTTGGGAGGTTTGGGTGTAGCACTGTAGTCCTCCTCTCCGTACCATCCCGAGGGAAATTCGGTTGTGGAGAGGAAAAACCGGGACTTAAAGCCATCATTAACAGCTAGAGTATTAGGCGTGGTTGGTAGTTGGGTCAATCACTTATATGGGGTACAGAGGACCTTAAACAACATGCCAAGAAGTTCTCTAGGGGGTGTCACTCCTTATGAGGTCCTATTTGCGACGAGAATGTGGGTACCTGATCTTGATTGTGAAGGCACAGTGGCGGATGAAAAACCTTTTGACATCAATAAACATTTGGCTGTTTTTACAGGATCTGAATGAATCCAGAGCACTACAGAGCAATGTTCAAGTAAAGGGTACCGCCACTGGTGAAGTCAAGTCAGTCACGGCAAGACCTGTCTGGATTCCTAAAGTCGGTGATCTGGTCAGAGAAAAGATAACGGACAAAAAAGAATTTAGACCATCATACTGAAAGCCTGTACGATGCTCTGAACTGCCTCATGGGTCTACGCAGCCGCACAAAGGTGCAAAAGGTACGATTGAGATTTTTAGACTTAGCCCTTATATTAGCAGTGAGAGCCCTCACCATGAGATGGAAGTCCCCTAGATGTCCTGCGGTCTCTAGCTGGCGGGCCGATCTGCTTCAGTGGGGGAGGGCGGAGGGTGCTGCCCTCCGAAAGGAAGAAGAACGAGGGCTGCGAAAACAACCCATTTCGATGGAATGGGAGATCATGCTACATGAGTTCGAATCATTTGACTTATTGTCCCCACCGGGTATCCCACATTTCTAATACACAACATCCCTCCAAGATTCCTTGTCTTTGGGTTCAGAAGACAAGACCCACACATTATAACCCAAGGGCGCTATAGACCTCTCAGAGTTACATTACTGGTATCCTACGTTGGATTATTACGGAAGTCCAATATCGACTAACCAGGAGTCCGGGGTGGGAGGGCTAGGGAGGGAAGGGAGGTGGTTGAATATGTTATTCTCGTTAATCTGAAATGTACATGCTTTATGCAGCCAACTACTTTATCATAACTACGATATCCCTGATGCTCACTTTGTCATGGAAGATTAATTGTCCTTTAATTCCTATCGAAGAGTACGAAAATATATGGTACTTTCATGTCAAATATGTGTAACACATGTTATAAATACAAAAGACTGTCACCGTACAATAATTACTGCATTGGATAGAATGTCATGGTCACCAATAAAGTATGTTTAAAAAAAAAAAAATACTGAAAGCCTGTACCTGTCCTGGCAGTTGAAGGAACAAGAACTGTACTTATGCCGCCTCTTGCCGGAAAAAAGGAGAAAAGATTAGTCTCCATTGATCTGATAAAACCACACTATGTGGCCGATACTGAATAGTAGGTCTTGTAGGCTCCTGGGTAGCAGACGTCCTTCCTCTCGCTACCATACAGGAAGTTCAGAGGGAAAGGCTCATCACGTTTGAAGAGTCTCCTATAGGGAATGATGGACTATGCAACAATGCCATGGAAATAGTTTCTCTTGAAACAGAAATTCAAAATCTGAATGAAAGACAAATTTCAATTCGACCTAACACTGATGTCTACATAAACATGCCTCAACAAGAGCCATCTACAAGTTCAACAAAACCTGCTGAGCTACCAAAAATAGATTGAACTGCATCTGGCTATTTCATCGACTTTGATACCTTTTCTTTGGATCCAAGTGAACCTGAAACGACGCCAGCCCCATAAACTCGTCAACAACAAGTCAGACTTCTTCATCTCTCTTAAAATGACTTACCTGGTGTCACCTTGGATAGAACTTTGGATAATGACTGGGATACTTTTTTTTCTTTTCTGGATAGGCTTAGTGACCGTCTTCTGCTTACTTGTTAATGGAACTTATCTTCGCCAAAGCTCTGCAGCATCAAAAGTGAACTTGCTCCTGAAACCCCATGTTTCATCTCATCGTGAACAAAGAGACTTGTCATCAGTGAACATTACAGCAGTTCCTATACCTAATGGTATAGTATGGGACAAGGTTAATTATGATATATTTGGCCCAACCAAACTTTTAAAAATACCACATTTATTTAAAATTTCCTTAAATGATATCATTACCTCCAGTACATTTTCCGATGATTGGGATTTTGACACTGTAAACAATGTTGTCTGATTTAGAACAATCTGCCGCATTTTCTAGCAAGGAAATGTTGGAAGACACATCAGATTTTAACACTATGTATTGTTATCAACATTATGGTCAAAATTTGCTGCACAAATCCAGTAACCCTCGGAATGTTTTTACATATCAATGGGAACATTGCCCTACACCACTGAAAAGTAGTTCGAGAACGTTTGCACAGAAACTTTCTTATTTTTCAGGGTTTAACATTTCAGACTCAACCTCATTCTATTATAAGGTTGCACCTACATCCGCACAGAAAAATATGCTGACTAACACCAAACAGGTTTACTCTGCTGCCTTTATTACCCAACTGTCTGAACAGGGTTTCGACTTATGGAAAGACACTATGGACTTAAAATCAGTGTGGGGTTCTAGAGACTGGCAAGTCCATGGAACAGAAGCGCTATTTAGAGCATGCCTCATTCCTCAGCAAATGATATTTCTAAATGAAACTGTGCAACAGACTTCCTGTCTTGGGATAGCCAAGAACAAGGACTTGAACACGCTTCGGATTCCAACACCATCACATACCGAGGATAATTTTACATCAGAAGAAGGGTCTACAATAGATGACATTCTACAATACAATAGATCAGACCCCAATTGGAAGGGATGGTTGGTTTGGCCCACAGACACTAACAGATGTCAGGAAAGATTCAGGGGTACCACCGAAGGGTTCAGTATCCATAGGCCAGACCCACGCTATGTACAAAGAGAACATCCGGGGGTGGTGACATCATACAGTGTTGGGAAGTTATGCCTCGACTGGCTAAAGACCTCAACACTACCACAGGTGAAACAACACTTATCCTTACTTACAGAGGGTGTGGACCTACGGGATTTTTTTATTGGGTCCCAGAAAGCCACGTCAGAAACGTTTCTTATATGCGGTCTATAATGAAATCTGGAAAATCTCCCAACAAGAAGCAGCGGAGAGACTACGAGAAATAGATATGATTAACTAAGAAAAGGCGTTCGCTGTTGTTGACAATGGTATGACTACGCTAACACCCAGGATTTATTCACTGGGCTACATTGTATCTTCTGCTATTGATATACTAGAACAAGACTTGTCCATACTACAGCACGGGCAATCACAATTACTTTCTATTATGTTATTAAGCTGGACGCTGCAATCATTGCCCGCAGGTTATGTGCCTCGGCGTTTTATCAACAGTACGTCTCTGTTTTCTGCATACAATCTAACGGAAAAACAGATGAAAATGGCACAGAGGGGAGCAAAATGTACAATGCATATTAAAAAACTGGACAGATTACCTTTTACTGTGTCAGAATCACCATCCACGGAGTGGTTAATCCATGGCCATATAACTTTACCGGTCACAACTTTCCAGTTTCAGTATTGCCTAGAACAACAACAGGCAGGCAGATATGAAGAGATGGGTAGGGAATTCATCAAGGAAGCTTGGGAATTACTGTATAGATTTTGATGCAGGACTGGGGATCTAGAAGTGTTTGAGCGGTACAAACTGTGAGAACGCTTTAAGTGGATCTCTCATATGCCAGGATAGCATGCTGCACGGGGCCTGCAATGGTTCAGTAGCTAACCTATCCTGTCACTTGAGGGGTACCCCGGCAGCCGTGATTACCCCAGTTTTCAGGCTACTTTCAAATGGGAGTTACTTGATGCTGAACGATCAAGGTTGTTGTGGGATGATTCCGGGCATCGCATATCTAGTCACCGTGAGCTCCAGGGTTACTTGCTGTATGCAAGTATTGTTTCCACCGACCTATACAGTCAAGTAGGCGCCGCTATTGCCTTCATTGAATGTTTCCTTTATACGGTTTGATACTCTGAGCAGAATGAAAGCCGTGCTTCTACAGAAAACCGTGCCCTTAACCTCCATCCGGGAGACTTTTGATATCCAAATAGCAAGGTCCTCTGCAGAGATAAAGGCACTCATACGTACGAACTGCCCCTTCCATTTTGCAGAAATGGTAAATCGTATCTTTAACATGTCTGATACGACGGGTATAGTACACCTATTTAAGACCATAGGTTCGGGACTGTTAAGCACCTTTCAGACGGTCCTTGGAGTTAAACCAAACTTTAGACACTCCGTATTCGGAAACATTTTTTGTAGGACTTCCGCTGATCCTGTTTCTAATAGCAGGTATCCTGAATGTAATTTTTCTGCTACGCAATGGACGTCCGAATCCAAGGAGATGGAAAAAGCACTCCTGGAGCGCAAATATCGTGATCGCATGGTACAACATCTGGGCACACCTCGCCTACGGGAACTAAGTGCATCTTGGTTCCTGTCATTTAGACCAGTCTGGATGGACTGCATCTTACTTGTTCTCCGATGCCTGTTCTGCGGAGAAGAATGCGTGTTGGATCTCTGTCTGACACTTCCGTCAGTTGCGCAACTGGACGTTGATGCATTACTGGACCCGATAACTGCCCATGTTCTGCAGTGTCCCCAGCGTATTCCTATGTTGATGGTGGCTTTCTTAGAGCCACCACAGGAAGTCTCTGCTCCTGTTCGAATGGACACCAGCTCCTCCACTAACACCCAGGCTTTGGATGGCGCACAGGCTGCCCCAGCATCGGCTGCAGGCAGTACAGAAGATCATCTGTGCTCAATTGACGCAATCTGCGAGGTGTTACAGGGATTGTTGTCTGCGAAGGCAGGCAATAGCAATGTTGCGTCTACCAGCCAGGACACATAAACATTTGGCTTGTCGTGTGCTTGGAAAAACTCAGCCTTTTTTAAACAAACTCAAAATTGGAACTCCAAAACAATTGACACATTTTATGACCTGCATGGCTTTCCGATGCTTGTAGTAGTTCGAACTATATATACGGACACAGAGCTATTGCTTGAGTGACAATTCTTATGTTTTAGCACTTTTTAGAGTCTCTTAATTTTTTTTTGCAGAACTATGGTTTTTACTACATATGTTTGCGTACCAGTACCTAGACAGGTAGTACTTTAGAATTAGATAATGTTGTCCAGTCGGATGAGGAGTGGGTGTTATATTCCATATAGGTACCCCAATATAGGCCCGGGTAACATCACAACCTTTCACCTATATTCGTCCCTACATTACATACATAACGGGCTGCTAGGACTGACCCTTTACCTAGTTACAGTACTGCTTACAGAACGTGGAGCTTTCCCTGAACAATAGCCTCATACATTATGCATGAGGATCCTTGGATTCTTGGAAACTCAGCAAGACTACTATCTCCTGCATAATCACTATGCACAAGGTTAATTCCCGACGTCATCCTAAGTCTGACAATGGAACAGCAAGGTAGAACCCCTGGGGAATACCTTTGGGTATATAAACATCACATCTTGCTGAGAGAGAGGAGATCACGACTTCCATGCCGACACTGACGCGAGACGCTGAGGTTCCTGCATGCAGATACTCCAGCTTGCAGTGGTCTGACATCCCTTGCGGGGTGTCCAGCTCGAGACCAAGACGGGGTCCCACACTCTCTCACTTCAGGTAATGGGGTTGACTTTATCCTAGAGAGATTCTTGACTTAACACCTACACATATGTTAGGTACATCTAGTTAGGGTAGCATCGTAGGAGTATGCATTTTATTGTCATATATTTTATATACTTGCCTGTATTCATGGTTATAGCAAAATGGTAGAAACCTACCATCCTTTTACCTTTTTAGTGCTTCTAATCATTTCTATCTTTTTCTGTCTTAGTTGTTTCAGCACACCTATTTTACACTAGAATGACGAATGTTCAATAAATACTTATTGAAAAACGTCCATATAGTTTATTCTGTGCATCTCTCTGAGACTAAGTGAGAACGAGTGACTGAGCGAAAAGTATTGCACTGTTTCCACGGTTCTGAGGGATCAGGGTTGTCATGTTTGATAGTTGCCAAGAACTATTCTCTCCTTGGTAAGAGGAGTTCTAGTGGCACTGTGAGCTAGCTGGTATACAGGCCAACATACCCGGTGGGGGTGTCTGGAATCAGTCCGGACACCAAGCCCGTAGTGTATGTTGTCCAAATGCGCAGATCCTGTATAAGTTTTATAGGAACTACACAACACCTCCATGGACATATTGGACATCATACACCTATGGCATTATCCAATATATACCCTTTACCGGCCCCTAACCAATACAAAGAATTAATAATCGGTACTTCTGATACACTTTGATATAATGGATCTCAAGAGATACAGTCTTCTTTGACTCCTGTCAACGAGAATTCCAGATGCATAAAGGTTGTCATACTTCGAAAGTGCTATGGAAGCATTCAAATAGTCAAAGGGGGTTATATACAATAATGGTGGAATAACATGACCTACTTATCCAGATCCTGAACAACCTTGAATATGTGAGTGATGCCAAGGTTCTCATATCAAAATTCATGAGAACAAAGTTAAAGAAAGTCTTCCAAAACATTCAGCTTAGCTTTTGAGGCATTTATCTTAACCCAGTGTTAAATGAGGTGTGGCTTTAACAAGTTTCCAGTGCCCCGCAGACCTGATTTAACATAGTATGGCTGCATGCCTGAGTTCCTATCCTCACAAATAGTTAGGTTTCTAGAAAATGGGTGTAGTAAACGAAGTCAAAGTATGAACTTGAGCAGTGAAAGAGTAATTACGAGCCTGAGGAATGCAACATGTTATGGAGGGATGGTATGAGGAGAAGTGTACTTGTTTTGCCTCTTTCCATTAGTATGATTACATTTGTGTCCCAAGTTCTTCGATTACCATCATTACTGGTGAAGCGTCTTGTGTATATTGTAACATCATTGGCATACAAGGGTATTCATTTTTACATTTCAACTATAAAATATATTGTCTTAACCTTGATATTGTCCAATACTGTCTGTACTAGCCATTCTGTATACAATATAAATAATGGAGCAACAGTGTGTCTATGTAATTATAAAGCCTTTTATAACTCCACTTTAGTGTAGCACTTGCTCTGTGTGGACTGTAGGGCATTTTAACCCAATTCTGTACCTGTAACGTTAAAATATTTGGTGTTGGGCTACCACTGTCTTCATTTGGGCCCCTTAGCACTTCAGTTCATTTAACTTTATTCGATTTGTTTGATAAAATTTTAAAAGTGTACCCAAATCTCATTTAGCAGCAGCAATATATCATAAAAGGGTACATCTTATTGGGCAGCAGCAATATATCACAATAACATACATTAGTTAAAAATACATTAAATAAAAGTTAAAGAAAAACTTAGAATAGTACGTTAAAACAATTGATTAAAACTAAATACTGAAGTTGCCATCAATATCCTATAAGAGCTAGATCCTAAAATTCCAGTAATAATAACTTACAGATAGGAAACCAGAAAGAAAACGAGAAACGAAAAAACACAGTTTGGGTGTCGCTAGCAGCTGTAAAAAGAGATATGAGGGTCTAATTTGTCTAAAATGTTCAGGAATCCGAAGAGTTCTGATATACCTGTGTCGAAGATTAGAAAATTTCAGACACACAAGTACTACATGCATAGTGTCACAAATCGAAATGTTGTCACAACTTTAAACAGGTAAGTTGGTTGGTTTGTTCCAAACCCCTTCGGAAACAAAAGCTGGTGAAAAATGCCCAACTCCAACAGTGTCAAAGAGTGACGTTGCCTAATGGACATGTTCAGAAGGAGATAGGGCTCTATCCCACTATCAGATTTGACCAGGACATACCTGCACATGGTCTGCTTTGTTAAAGCAGAATTCTCCCATTCCGCAGCAACCCTTTGGGACAAAGCTTGTTTAACACATGCAAGATCCCTTTTTACTATATCCTTGGGGTTGGTAAATAAGCTTGGTCGCCCTAGTTCCTGGAAATATCTTTTGATACATCGTAGCCATGGAATTTGGGCTGCAATATCTAGAAGCAAACAATCCTGGCGTATGAGCCTATTAAAGTGTAAATCATTGTTATGCCATACAGAGCACCACAATAAAAGCGGGTGAACACTAATAAAATCTGCAATATGACATGCCCAATTCTTCATGAATAATTTCGGTGGGAATTCCTTGACGAACTGCCAGTAGATTTCTCAAGAACTTATTTTCTATCACCTGGACACAATCGATATTGGCATCCCCCCCAGATTTCACAACCAAAGGTTGCCATCGGGACACGTTTGGCCTTATATACATCTAATAAACGTTTAGGGGGCCTGTGCCCAATGCGCCTGGCAAAATCGTATAACCCCGAGATGGCTCTTAGTAGGATTCTTTTTGTTTTTTAAAGTAGAGGTTTCCAACAAAGCCTGAATTGAGTAACAAACCCAGACACGAGAAATGTTCCACTCTGGATGAAACATGACCATGTACCAGGAAATGGCAACATTGTGTTCTTGGGGCCTACCACCATGAAATGTGAATTCTTAAAATGTGTCCAAATGTGTCCAAACTATTCATAAAACCAATTAATGCGTTTAAAAGTTGTTGGAGGCTTCTTCCTTTGTGAGCAATTAAAACCACATCATCTGCATATAATAGTACTGAAATAGCTCTTCTACCAACTTTGAGGACATCGGAACCAATGTCGAGGAGCACCTCCTCTAACCGATTTATGTACATGATGGAAAAATAGAGGCAAGAATACAGCCCTGGGGGACTCCTCTTTTAAGTTCAAAGGGCTGGGAGCATTTCCCATTGGGTCCATATCTAACCACCCCTGTTAGGCCTCTGTGTAAGTCTCTCATAAAGAAAACACATGTCTGGTCCTCCCCCAAGGACCCCAGCTTAGTTCAGACCTTATCACTATTAACGTAGTCAAAGGCTGAGCTGAGGTCCATAAAAGCCAGGTGGACAGATCCCCCCCCTTGGCCCTAGTGTATTTGTGTCTCAAGAGGTGCAAATTTAAGTTTGCACGACTATGCCTTGCCCGGATCTGAACCCATATTGCTGGTCAGAGAGGATCCCCTTCTGATTAGCCCAGGTAAGGTAAGTCTGTCCAAAATCACTTTCCCTAAGATCTTCACTTCGACATAGATTAGGGACACTTCATAACAAGCACTAGGATTCTTTGCCACTTTTGAGCTCAACTTTTCTGAGCTTTGAATCCCTTAATAAGGACGCGCTTATCCTTCTATTAAAAGCATGATCATTTTAAACTAAAAATGTGATTAAAAAGAGGCATGGCTCCAAATTAGGTTCACTTGACAGCTATGCAATTCTTCTGATTAGTTCTTTTTTAATACGCTCCTAGAAAATCTCTGGAGCTTGATAGAGAAGGCGATGTAGAGAGCTGCCCAGGTACGTTCCAGCATTGACCTACAGTGGTGATTTTTCAACGTTTTAGAGGCCCTGTGAAGTTAGGTGGCAGCTGAGCTCAAGACACCATGGCGATATACCGGTGGTCAGATCTATTTTCTTCGAGACGTCCATTCTGGCTGGAACACTCACTGTATGAGTTGAGACTTTATCTTGAGCTGAAAACAATGGCCTGTCACAAAAGAACACTTGAGGATCTGATCGGAAGCTGCATGTTTAAACTTGCTATAACGAACTATGCGAGAAGGCGTTCTCTGATGAGGAGTAACGTAGGATGCGTGATATGAAATGAAATTTGTCATTCTTTACTGGGACCTTGGAGACCTCTAACCAGAATTTGTACCTCGGGGGTTGAAGGTTTACTGCATAATTGTGAGAAAGGCAGTGTGCAGATGATATATCGTTTTTTCAGAAGCGAATGTTTGGCTGGAGCACTCACCGCATTCAAATTGTGTGGTGATAAGAAAGAACTGCTGAAGCTAATCCTGAAATGCTGAAGTAAACCCTTGCATGCTGGGCATCAATGATAAATCTTAGGTCCGTGCTGCTGTGTAAAGTGGTTTAATTAGAACACATGTGGAAGTTGAATTAAATGTCAGTATTTGAGTAATGACTTCTCATTCATGATACAGGATATCCGACTCAAGTCACCACTAATGTATATATCCTAATGTTGCTGCAGGGATGACGTAGAACCCACCAGCCTTCTTACTCGTCGACAGTGCCGAACAGTTCTCCAACCAAGACTGTGCTGGGCACTCACAGTGAGGAGGGGAAAGTCGGACAAGCATATGAAAGAAGCGACACAAAAGACATAGTCTGTTTTTATTCACACAGCTCATCTTGTCAGATGGAGGTTCCCTTGGATTAGTCTCTCACGAGAGAGAGTTTTTCTTTTTTAATATCAGAAACCGAACACGAGAATACTATTAGTCTCTACTTATACATCAACTTGAATTTCACACATTTTTCTGGTTTTTTCTAACCTTTTATTTAAATTTTTTGGAGCATTGCAATCAAAAAGCAGCAAACAGTATTGCACATGATGCGAGAAATAGCGAATAGAACTCTAAATGACATTACGACACACACCGGGCAAGCAACATCTCCAAGGGAACAACCGTATACAACAACCGTATACACCCTATATGTATGTCAAATACCAAATCCCCAGCTTAACGAAAATGGGATCCCTGACAACGTGTCACCCCCGTCTTCGTCCGTTCTGTCACTATCCATTGAGGTCACTTCCGAATTTGAATCTAAGAGAGTGCCACACAGGGCCCTCCAGTCAGATAAGTCATCATTCACTTTATCGTGTCGTCTGTTGAGTTTCATGTGGGTCTCTTCCGCCAGTGTCCATTCCAGCAAATCTTTGTGCCAGTGTCTAAACTGGGGTGCCCTTGTCCCATCCATGTGATAGCCACCCTACGTCTTGCTAAGACTAACACCAACTGTGAACATGTATAGGGCATCTTTTGACCCTTTGGCTGCTTAATGTTACCTAGGAGAAAACAGTGAGGAGAAAGGACCATGTTCAAATGCGTGGTCCTTGTTATGTCTACGACCATGTGCCTCCAGAATTCCTATACCAGTAGACTGCCGTGGAGGATTTGCCTACGCCTCCTACGTTAACCGTGTCTGTGCCGGGTGGCTTCCGGCTCCCAGCAGCTACTGGCAGTTTGCGGGCCCGCGGGTCTGTTCTTCCTTTCGTGGAGCAGTTTGTTCCCCAGGCCCCTCACCAGCCTCCTAGCCCGGTGGGGGAGTCTCTTGCAGCGTCAGCCTCTCCGCCCTCGTTCCCTCTTTCCCGCCTGAGACGAGAGTCTCAGGGCACAGGGGTACGGGGGCTTGGGACAAGGAGGCAGGGAGCGCCAGCCATTACCGCTGCCTGGACTCGCCTGGAGCAGGGGGTGCTGAGGAAGAAGAAGTAAGGAGGTGCGGGGTAAAAGGATAAAGCGGGGATAAGCCAGAGGGGGGGTCACAGCCACCTCCTGAGCCTCAGCTTCAGCCAGCCAGTTTTTAGTCCAAGCTTAAGCCAGAGGGGGGTCACGGCCACCTCCTCAGCCAGCTAGTTTTTAGCCCAAGCTTAAGCCATAGCTATTGCCCCAGCCTATAGCCCTAGCTCAGTCTACTTAAGACACCTGCTCTTTTCCCTGGTAGACAAGAAGTAGCCATATTCAGCTAACATGGGATCCTGTGAGTGCGGCAGCCGCTACTCAGCGGCCGCAGAGAGTGGCGCCAGGTGGGCAACGAAGGCGGCTCAAAACTAGTTCAGGTATAGCCTATGGTACGCCTGGAGGCCCCACTCACTATTGCCCCCTTCTACAGCTTAGCCCGCCAGCCCTGTCCGCCGCCTGGGTGAGTGCAACTGTCAATAGCAGGCGGTTGCGGAGAGTGTGCCACCGACAGCTTGCGGAAGCAGCCCAGCTAGGTCTGGGTGCGGCTTGCGAGCTTGCCTGGAAGGCCCCACTCACCTGGGGATCCAGTTGGAAACGGCTGGGGATTGGAGGTGCAAAGGATTCGCCGCCTAGTCTAAAGACTGCAAATTCTGCAATTTAAACCATGAGATCAGGGAAGATCAGGGGTGAATTAGCACCGTCGGATCAAGGAAAATCAAACCCCCCAACCTAATGAAGGGCCATTAATTGATCTTTCAAACCAAGTGGACACAACCGGAAGGCAGGGATCAAAGGGAAATTTTTCGGACTCTAAGCACGCAACTTGCTTGAATCAACCTAAAATCTACACAAAATTTGCTTTCCTAAAAGATGCGTGTGCAGTGTTGTTCTCAACTAATGACAATCTCATGGGCCTACAAACACCACTACTGTCCACTACTCCAACCAAGCGTGAATCGTCTCCCGAATCTACTCACCGTGATTTCCAGTATCCTTTTACATCAGTCTCACCATCAAATTCTCTTACAAAGGGGGGGGGGGGGAAGTAGTGTTCTGACAAACTCTTCACAATATTTAAAACCAGCAGAGTCCAAGATAGAGCCTCAGCAACCAGGCCACGAGGACTTAAACGAGAGCATCTCCTGCTCCCAGGCAAGCAGCGGTATGCCGGGCATCAATTCGCAAAATAAACCGCCTGTGAGAAGTTCTATAACCTCCAGCAGCATAGGGATTCCTAATAGCACGCCAAAATCCAGCCTCCGGCACGAAAACACATTACCATCAGTTTCTTCAGAGATCCAAGAAGAAAAAGATAGCGAGCCACTCTCGTATTTAAAAACCCCGGTAAGGGACGAGATTATCGCAGCCTATATGCAGGACCCACACAAGTCACCAATCCGTACTTGGGAATTTGACAGGAGGGAAACCAAATCCAACTGAAGCACAAAAAACGCCCACCTTTCTTGCTTGGCAATCCCTTCTGAGTATGGTCCAGCTATCAGCCGACCCATTACAACTGCAGTCTAACAAGATGGATATCCAACTCTCGTTATTGAACACTATGGCAGTGTACGTAGCAGTGATTGATGGCAAGCTTGGAGAGCTAAATTCCCTTATAAGAAGGGTGCAGGATAATACCTCCTTCGCTCAAATAGAGTGCTCTTGCTCTAAAATCGTCGACAAACTGGCATCGGTCCCTTCAATGTTAAATGATCTATTAACAGAGGTGAAACGAAGCACACAACCTGGGAAGCCTGCCAATCGGACAACAAAATTAGAAGGCTCTTCTAGTCTCAACCTCATGGTGGATGACTCCATTGGTTCTAGCGATCAAATGGCCAACTTTAGCGCGCAACCAGTATCCAACACAAACCCCACCAAAGGAACACAACACCAAAGAAGGGCAGCCAACTTCTGGACCCCCTAACGTGGGGGAAGGTGGACCAGAACCAAAAAAAGGAAAGGCTAAATACAGACGCGCACAAAAAAGAAAGGGACGGAATAAAAAACCTACCGGCCAGGTCCAACTCTATCCCCTATTTGAGACCTTACCACGACCGGACATCAAAGTGATGCAAAAAGTAACTGAGACCAAACAGGGGGACGAGGAAAAGGGAGCATCGTACCATTTAGATCCGACTTGTGCAAGGCCAGGTAAACAACCTACTGTGACCTCTCAAATTCTAACAGTAGCAAGTATCCCTAAGGAACCCCACGATATACTACCAGTACAGCAAGCAACAACCTCCTCAAAGTTTACGACAACTCAAACAGAGGTATCAGTCGACCAAAAAATGCTATCCCCAACAGCCGGAGTCTTAAGGGATAGAAATAGCTTACAGGATGAGGTACCTGCCGTGAAAATCGGAAACAACGTCTCTACGCAGGCTGAAAAATCATCAATTACAAAGCCGATTGTGGACCCAGTTTCGACATCTTCCATCAGCGTTCAACCCATTACATCCCTCGCAGACTCTGCGAACGTTAGTGCCTAGCTTGAGCCTGCTAGATAACATTCCCAAGGTACTAGACCACGTTAAAACAAGTTCCAACTTGGAAAGCCTTTGGACTGAAGCAAAAATCGATCCGATTAACACCTCCGTTCTAATCCTGATCCCGGAATATGTATCTAGAGGCAGATACGGTGTCCTAAACAGGGGAATTATTCTTAGACTGTTGGCAGCTATTCCAAATCTAAGCAATATTACAACTAAAGACCTGGTCGCAATGCAATTTGAAAACTCAGAGGCAGCACCTGGAGGAGAAGTAACTAGGGCCACATGTTATTCAAGTGATATTGCAGAAAGAATCCTTGCAGAAGGTCCAGCACTTAAAAAATGGAGAATAAAGGTTATCCCCGGACAAACGATAGGATACCCTCTGCCCCTGCATCCACAAGGACAAAAAGGGCTAACAGATACGCGGAAGGATGAAACCACCTCGGTACTAAAGGGAGCAAAGGGCTCCACAGACACTGTGTTTTTCAAATAAATTCCACTGAGTCTTAGAACAGGCTGCCCCGGAAAAGCCGCAAGAAGGCATTAGAGATATAGTCAGGGCAGTAATACTTACTCCTATTTCACCATGACAAAATCCAGCTCGAATGAACCAAAAAGGGCATAACACCAGACCGCTGCGTATGTGCTCTTGGAACATAAATGGCCTAATATCCAAATTAGCTGAGCCAGAGTTGCCTACCTATTTAGCGTCCTTCGATATCATTTTTCTCCAGGAAACGTGGCTAGTGGAACCTGTCTTTATACAAGGATACATAGGCTTCTTCACACCAGCTATAAAACAAGCAAAGCATGGGCATCCATCAGATGGGCTGGCAACATTTATTTCGTTAGCTAGTGGAGCCTCAGGAACAGCTCTAGACTTTAAGGCCACAGGAATGAATGCGACCAAATGTACTATAAACATCAAAGATGTTGCGACAGAAGTTATTTTGATCAATACTTACATTCACCCCAAAAACAAACTTAATGTTAGTAAAAAGTTAGTGCACGAACTAACGAGATTGTTGGAGACTGAGAGTACGATCCACTTTATAATATCTGGGGATTTCAATCTATACTTAATGGGCTCTTCGGCGAGTGATCTATTAACCTCGCAATCTGCACTTTGGGAAATACCGGACCAGGGCAGCAACACACTAGGGAAATGGACGAAAACTGGTTGCTAACTCCTGGATGATCTTCAACATCTATCTCTTAGGGCCCTAAATGGTAGGTTTCAAACAGATAACCCGCCTAATGCTACATTTAATTCTAATAATACTAGTTCGTGTTTGGACTATACATTTGTCTCCCTGACTATATTTCAACACATTTGCTCATTTCAATTAAGGATAGATCCGGCAGAGACCATTTACCACAAGAAGTTACATTTTCCCCATATATTACCCGTTCAATTCACATAAGGAAGATAACAGATAAAACATATCTAATAAATTGTAGATGTATTAAGAGCACTACGGTCGGGCTTGCCCAATTGCACGAAGCTGTAATGGATACGCTCCAGGAAATTTCAAGCAGTGAAAGTACAGCGGTAAACATGTGGGAAAGACTCTGGAATACTTCATGAAAAACATTCTAAACCAATAAAATCCAAAGGTGACAACAAAATATATAAAGAAGCCTCCACTGTAAAACATAATTTCGGGAGTATAAATCTCGAATTAAAGCACTTAGGACACTAAGAAGAAAGCCGGGAGACTAAACAGCCTTTGCAGCACTGAAGTCAAACAAAAACCTAACCAAAAAGCTAAAATGGAGAATTTAAAGAGACAAAGACAATGATCTATGGGCCAAACTACACTCCGATATAAAATGTAAAAACGGCACTAGATTCTGGACCACAGTAAACCAACTCCTGAACCGAGACAATAGAGGAGTAAATTTACATATCACAGAGGCTTCGTGGGTCTGCTACTTAATAACCTACTTTAAGGTTCGTCATACAGCTCCCACACACCCCGCGACGCATGTTCGCCTAGCGGCTGCCCCCCATCGCGCTCCAAGATTCATTTTTTTGCGACGAGATTCAAACAGCAATCACAAATTATTTTGAACTCCACTCTGGATCAGTCGAATCCCCTTCCACGCTCCGGGAGGGTTTCAAGGCCGTGATCCGGGGCGAATGCATCTCCAAGCATTCGGGTGTACTGCGCTCTATTCGTGGTGTTCTTGAGCGATTGGAGGGGGAGATAAAGGCTCTGGACTCCATGCACTCTCTGGACCCTGACCCCGACACCTTGGCGCAGCTCAGGGGTAAACTCACTGACTTCAACGACGAGGCCAATAGGGAGCTCTCTTTTCGTGGCAGGGAGGCGAAAGCTCGCCGCTTTGGCGAGGGGGACCGCCCTGGCAAGACTCTTGCCAATCTCCTGCGGCAACCTCATGCCGCCTTCTATATCACCGCGCTCCAGGACGGAGGCCCGATCAGGACGTCCTCTCCCAAGGAGGTGGAGGCCAGATTCACCGCCTTCTACTCACAACTCTACACTGCTGGGGATGTGCCCCCGCGCGACATCCTTGATCAGTACTTGGATACTATTGAGCTCCTCTGGCTGGGCGACAGCCACCGGGAATATCTCGATGAGCCCTTCTCCAAGGAGGAGATTTTGGCTGCTATCAGTGGCCTACCAGGCGACAAAGCTCCCGGCTCCGATGGCTTGCTCGTGTCTTTTTACAAGACATTTGCGCCCCTCCTGGTTCTGCACCTCGCCGCTATGTAGAACGAGTCTTTTGAGTGCGGCCCTTTCCCCCCCCTTCGCTCCGCGAGGCCCTGCTTACACTCCTCCTGAAGCCGGACAAGTCCCCCGAACTCTGACTCCTATCGCCCCCTGTCTCTCATTAACACCGATAACAAAATCTTTGCTAAATTGCTGGCCTCTCGTCTTCTCCCCCTTATGCCTCTAATAGCTCGCCCTGATCAGTCCGGCTTCATCCCTGGCCGCGCCACCTCGTACAATCTCCGGACCATATCTGCTGTCCTCCATCAAATCAACCCTGCTCTCCCGGCTGTGGCTGCCCTCCTGGACACCACCAAAGCTTTCGATACTCTGGAGTGGCCCTTCCTATTCTACCTTGTCCCTCGCTTAGGCTTTAGCCCGGTTTTTCTGCGCAAAGTCCAGCTTCTCTACACTCTCCCCACCGCTCGCCTTCGGATAAACGGTCAGATCACGGAGCCCATCCCCATCGCCAGGGGCACTAGGCAAGGGTGCCCACTCTCACACATGTTATTTCCTATTGCTATGGAGCCCCTTGCCGCCAGGCTCGGGCAACACAACGCCCAGAGGGGTATTGGCTTCGCGGCTCATTCCTTGGTCGTCTCCATGTACGCGGACGATGTCGCGTTATACGTCCGCAATCCCCAGGAGAATCTCGGCCCCATGGTCTGCGAGGTGGTGCGCTTCGGAGGTCTGTCTGGCATCCAGGTCAACTGGGGTAAGTCCGTTCTTTTTCCCCTTACGGATGCCACTGTTCCCTTCACTCCGGACTACCCGTTTGTTTGGGCGTCGGGACCCACCAGATATCTGGGCATTTGGCTCAGCAGGGATGTGGACGAACTTTGGAGGGCGAATTTCGGCCGGGCAGTGGACTGGTTGGAAGCCAAGATCCAGCTATGGCGAAGACTGCCCCTGTCCCTGGCGGGACGAATTGCCATCGCCAAAATGGTGGTACTCCCGAAGTTTCTGTACCTCTTTCTAAACATCCCCATCCCCCCTCACGGCTCACTTTTTTCGCAGGCTCCGTTCACTTGTAATCTCCCTTGTCTGGGCCGGGTGCCAGCCCAGAATCGCATACAACATTCTCACACTGCCCTTATCTCGTGGGGGACTGGGAGCCCCAGATTTCAAACTATACGCCCTCAGCGCCCAAGCCAGCTTCCTTCACTTCTGGCTGCACCCAACGCCTTTTCAACCTCACGTTGCGGTGGAGGCTGATCTCGCAGCCCCTTGGCCGCTCCTGACTGCTCTCTTTGCCCCCTCAAAATCCCCACGCGGCGAAATAGACACTGTGGAAACCCTGCGCTGGGCCTGGGTTGGAATCAGGAGGTACTCTGGCTCTAGCACGCTCTCCGCCAATGCCATGCCCCTCGCCCATAACCCGGCATTCCCCCCTCTGCAAAATGCCGGAATGGTCAAGCGTGCAGCTCGTCTGGAGCTAGCCACGGTGTCGGACCTCTACCCTGATACCTTTTTCACCCTTGCTGCCGGGTCCGGCCCCATGGACACGCTGCTGTATTACCAAATTAGAGCGTCTTGCAGGGAGATTCACCCCACATTTCCTCCGCCCCCCCCTGCATTAGCTGCCCTCGACTTGCTTACACGTCCAGCTCCCCCCGCAAGCTGGTCACCAGGATTTATGCCCTTACGCTGGCGGCGTCCCCGACCACTACTGACCGCGCCCGCGCTGCCTGGAGTGAGGACCTGGGCACCGACCTCTCTCAGGAGGTCTGGCTGTGCTGTTGCAATCATACCAAACTCTTGTCCCCCAATTACCGCCTGCGCCTCATACATTTTAAATATCTGCACAGATTATATCACTCTCCTGTCACATTGCACAAAATGGGCCTCATTCCTAGCGACAGATGTCTGCGATGCTCCACTCCTGCTGCCGATTTTTCCCACCTAGCCTGGTTATGCCCGAATGTGTCTGCCTACTGGCGTGATGTGTATGCCGTTATCACCGAGATCACCTCCGTGACTGTCGCGCCAGACCCACTGCTGTGCCTCTTAGGCTTTGTGAAATACTGCCCAGATGCCTGCCGCAAGCTGATCGCCATGCTGCTCGTGATTGCACGGCGCAGGGTCTCCATGCACTGGGGACGGAGATCTGCGCCCAAGGTCAAGGCTTGGCTCGAAGACTCTGCGTGCTGTCAGACACTTTTGTCTGAATTCTGGGACCTGGTGCCAGCAACCAGCAGACCGACTGACATTTGGGGTCCTCTCATTTCTTATCTTCAGCGCCAGGGCACCTCGCCCTCTGCGCCCGCTCCCGTGCCCTCCGCTGGAACCCGGCTGGCGGTGGATGTCGGGGCTGGCCCGTGATATACAGCGCCTCCCTCAACATGCTCTAACGATGACTTTCAGTCATTCACACTAGCATTTTGACTCCACCAGGCGTTCCCCCGTCCTTCCTGCTTCGTTCCACACAGCTCTTTTCTACTTAATGTACTGGGCTGCACATGCATGATTGTCCCTACAATGTATGTAACAGATGTGGTTTCTTAACTGACTGTGGACCTTCCGCCTGAATGTAATGTAACATGTTGTGCAATTTCCTCAATAAAGGTTTTCAAAATAAAAAAAAAAGTTAAAAAAAATAACCTACTTTAATGAACCATCAGAAGAATATTCACAGACGAATCTTCAGGTAATACCATCAAACAGGCGGTATAAGGGTTTGTCTTAGTCAAATACAGAAACCATCAAAAAACAGATAATGAAAGGACGGAAAAAGGGAGCTATGGGCCCAAATTGTGTACCCCCTGCAGTCTTCAAATATAAGCCAGACTTTTGGGCCGAAACTCTGGCACCAGTATCCACTGAAGTTAGGAGCACACAAATTATTCCTGCGTCCTGGAAGAGCGCGATAATATCTCCCATATTTAAAGGAGGGAATAGATCCCGCTCGGCAAACGATCGGCTTATAACATTAATGGATGTTGATGCCAAATACTTCGCCGGAACTGTCTTTGAAGAGTTGACATCATGGTCGTCTAATAATAGCATAATTCCATACAACCAGACTGAGTTCATAAAATCCACTGGCACGATCACGAACATCTTGGCAATTTCTTTACTTATGGACGCTGCCCGCGCATCCTAATCTCCATTATACTTCTGCTATATTGACTTTAAATCAGCCTTCGACTGTGTAGACCGAGGGAAACTGTGGCAGAAGTTAGCAAGTTGGGGTATATCACAGAATCTCTTACACATGTTGATAATGCTACATAGTCACACATGGGTTCAAATCAAAATAGGAGCAGGCTCACATCTTTCTCGGAAAATTCAAACCACCCAGGGCCTAAAACAAGGCTATGTTTTGGCACCAACCTTATTTAATCTTTTCTTGGCGGACCTGACGGAAGCATTACAATCATGCAACCCTCATGCCCCGAAATTAGGGGCATGACCGATCTCAAGCTTCTTATATGCCGATGACGTAGTATTGGTGAGCCGCACTCGGGTGGGTCTCGAACGACTCCTTGACACTGACGACTTATTCGCAAACCAACGGTCTGCAGATCAACTTTGGCAAAACGAAAACCATGTGTTATAACGTCAAGAAAACACAAACATAGGCTTGGTTTATGGGTAAAGAGCAGCTGAAAAATGCATTTGAATACAAATACCATGGAGTAATTATTGACAATAAAGGGAATTTTCTTGCGCTGAAGGAGGCACTCAAAAAAGAAAAGCTTGGTTCTAGCTGCAGCATTTAAAAACTTGAATAAAAATGTAGCTGGACCTGTTTTGACTCCACTACTGGAAGTTGTAAGAGCAAAACTCCTTCCAACAATTTCATATGGAAGTGAGGCTTTAAGAGGGCAGGATTCAATCACTCTGGATAATGCCTTCTGCCAAGCTTATATAATTATATTCTCCTTGCCAAGTTACATCTCCCGGCTCAGATAAGGCTAGAATTTGGACTGGTCAAGCAATCACTAGCCAGATGCTGCACATACATAATATGCTGGAACAAAATCAGGAAAGCTGAATCGAACACATTGAATCATATGTTGTGGGACGAACTGCAGCATCGTCCTATATCACCGGGTAGAGAGTATCTGCAAGAGTCACTTGTTCTTACAGGTTTTTGACCAGCTTTGGGAAATGTCAATTAACCTACAGGCCTTTAAGTGTTTGGTAAAGAAGTCTCTTAAAATGTATTCAGCTACAGAAGATAAAGCCACATTTGCACAGAGGGCACATGGGTGGATGACATTAAACAATTACAAGTCTATCGCACCACAAGACTAATTTGCCACTGGTTACCCAGTTTTTATTGAGCAGCAGTTTTTAAGATACCGGCTGGGGTTATTACCAGTCAACTAACACATGGCACCTTGGCTACGCGATAATCTACCTGTCACTTGTCGCCTTTGTGAGAGTTGCAAGGAGGACATCTTGCATTTGGTTTGCTCCTGTAATACTGTAACGGCAGAAAGGAAACAGTTAACGAAGGCTTTTAACCAAAGAGGAATACGAACAAGAAGACAGGCAATCTTAGCCTGTTTTGACCCAGGGGACCCGCAGTTAAATTGTCGTTTTGTCATATTTCTGCTAAAAGTGGAGCAAAGACTAAAGAACACGTAAATCGCTAAGCACAGTTGATATAAGAAACAATTCAATGGTTATATCCTCTAGGAACAATATAGAGTTCCTCAATAATTATCTGGACGAGTCGGGGGTCATGCTATGCATGTCTCTGGGAGTAAGCGAAGTCCTGTGGAGGAAGTTGTAGTGCACAGCTTAAAGCGGGCATTACAAGACATTGTGTGGGTTAATTCGTTAACTCGTGTCCAGTCCCCGTCATCCAACAGGATGTCCAGGTCCCAGGCTGTGGGCACCAGAGATAATGTCGCTGCTGCGTCTGCTTGCATAGCCCTGTACAACAGTGCAATCAAGTGACCTGAGCCACAGGTAATTAGGATCCCAAGCGTAGGCGAAGGACTGGGTACTGCAGGGTAAGTTGGCCACGCCCCTCTGGTTATATCGCCTAGGCCGGCATGATGTAAAAAATGACTAGGTCCGAACACGAACTCTTGGCGAGCCTCCTCGATGGAGATGTAGATCTCCCTATTGTATAAGTCATCAAGATAGACACACCCTCTGTTCTGCCACGTCTGAAAGGACAAATTTCCATTATCTGTCTAGCTGGTGTCAGTGTCCGGACCAGGAGTTCTCTGTGGAATGGGACACGTTTCAGAACAGCTTGCACAAAACTATGCCAAATTAGGGTAGTTTGTTAGGCTACGTATGAGAGGTCCTTCGAGACCCCCTGTGCCCTCCATCAGCAGTTCTCGTAGACGTTTCACCCCTACTCTATCAACCAGGAGGCGTTTCTCCCAGTTCTCGGACGGTTCAAGCCAACAAGCCGCCAATTAAGGATAGCAGTACTGTATTCCAAAAGGCCACCGATGACCTCCGCGCTTTCAGCACCCTGTCCACATTGAGGCGTAATTATAGTGTTCGGAAGTGTGCTACTAGAATACCTAGATATCTAAATTGTGTTAATTCCCATCTCAGGCCCAGAACCGGTAACCGGTCCACCGCCGTGCCAACTAGTGAGGCCAGCGGGAATAGCGGGGACTTATTGAGATTAAGCTGGAGGCCAGACAGGTTACCGAAGTCATTCAGCAGCTATAACAGTCTTGGCAAAGCAGCATGGGCTGAGGAGAGGTAAAATAAGGCATCATTAGCGTAAAGCGAGATGACATGTCAGACATCCCCAAGGTTTATGCCCCAGTCCTTCATCTCTCTTCATATATTGTCTAGGGCTCTATTGCAAGGGCAAACGAGAGCGGTGACAACTGATATCCCTGCCGCGTACCTAGGCCCAGCATGCATGCCTCCGAACAACTCTGCCCTACCCACACACTTACACTTGGTTCTGCATAGAGGAGACGGATCCACTCACAGAATCGCAGGCCAATGCCCATAACACCCAACACCTGGATCAAGTAGCCCTAGTCCACTGTGTTGAACGCTTTTTCCAGGATCACCGCAACCCGTGCCATCTTCTCATCTCGATGTTGTACCTAGTGAAGAATATGAGCCAGTCGCCAAAGATTCATGCAAGTACTTCTTCCCGGAATGAAATCACATTGGCCTTTGTGGACTAGGCGCGCCATATGGGACATCAATCAGTTGGTCAGTAACTTGCAAAGCACCTTCACGTCCAAATTTGTCATCATGAGGGGCCTGTACGCTGCGGGGTTGTCTACCTCCTCTCCCAGTTGAAGGAGCATGCATATCTCGCCCTCCTGCATAGGGCCTGAAATTGGTGCAATCTCACAGCGTCCTGTATGCAAGCCATGAGTGCGGCCCGTGTCTCCTGCAACCAGGTACACTGCTGTGGTGTGCCTTAGATTGGATTCCACCGAGATGTTCATTAGGCAGGATCGGCCAGAGGCCGTAAGAGACAGACGAGGCTCGCAGCGCCGGAGGCCCAAATAACCCTGCAGGCCAACACTGAGCCGAGTCTTGATGGCAGCCAGCAAGGCCCTAACCAGAAGGTTGGTCCCTGCTGCAGGTTAGCCAGCACTATGGGCTGTTTCCCCCCCTGGGACTGCAGGTAGGTCGGTGCCATCAAGAGGATAATTGCTCACACACCGCTGCGACCAAGTGGGGCTGTATGAGCGGGCTCTCTGAAGTTGGGCCTGGCGGTCTAGGGCTTCTTCTTCGGGACCCATGCTCTGCATAAGCTGGGGGGCATCCCTCCTCCCCACTGATCCTGTCCTCCTCACCTGCTACCCGTGTGATGCCAAAGGTGCCTCTCTAGCAGCACCTGCCCACACCCGGGGATGGTCCAAAGCTCCCTGGTTGTTCCTAATAGGAGGCACTAGGTTGGACGGGACTCTGGCACAGTCCAGGCCTCTCAGGCAGGATGCATAGGCCTGCCGTCGCTCCAGGCAAGCACCTCCCCGGCAGCTCTCCTCTCAGGGCACCGGGTCCCGTACCGCAGGCACTCCAAACGGTACCACGTCATATCCACTGGGGCCTTTTCTGCAGCACCAGGAAGTCAGGGCGCCGTAGTCCTCCTGTGCTGCGGTGCTTCACTCAACGGCTTATGCTCCGGGCGTGTGCACCCCTAGAGTGAGGCTGCAGCAGCCACACGGGTCGCTTCCCAACTTTATCTCAGGGTGTCGGCGTCGGGATTGGCTATGAGCGCTGGGCCGCCGCAGGCTGCTGCACCTGCACAGCACTCTTAGGAGACTGCGCTGCAGCGGTAAAGCTCCAACCACCTTGAGCCTGCAGTAGTCACCAACCGCGGGAGCGGGGTCGATTCAGACAGGATCCGCCACGTCCTCACGATTCGGGTGCCTCCAGTGCTGTGGGTCGTTTATGTCCGACCCAGCGGCCCACACCAGGCCGATGTATGCTATAGGCCCAGTTCTGGTCGGCCGTGGCTCGGCACCCTCGGCTACAACTTCCCCAACCTGGAGAGGCTGCGATTTTTGTTCCATGTTACCAGGCCACGCCCATCCACATGTTTTCTGTTACATGAATTTCGCATGAACAGCATGATTCTACAGGAAATGAGACCTGCATAAAATTTAATTAAGTAATCGATCCACTATGGTAAACATTTAACATATCCGTTTCACAAAACCTTCATCTTGTTGGAGCCAAAAGAATCCTCATGAGTCTGGTCTTGTTCCAATGTCCTATACTAGTTGTTAATGCTTCATAACTTGAGACACCGATCAGAACCAAAGTTTCACACAGGATCTGCATGTAACACCGTGGAGGCCCAAGAGACGTGTTACAGTACAATATTGGGGATATCACAGAATCCCAGGACAAAGATGCAGGGACAAAGTACAGGAGCTCAGAAATAATCCCACAACCCAAACAAGTTAACATCTAGCAATCCCTAGCCTGATGCCTCTAAATAAATCACTGGAAGAGGTTGAATAATTCCAAGGATGCAAGGAAAGACTTTGAGATGAAGCTGCAGAAGGAATTTCAAGAAGCAATGCAAATCGAACACTCCTGAGAAGATGTTATTGACATCTGGCTTGAAGATAAACTCGCCTCAAGAGTCCCATACACGGTTAAAGAGCTGAGCCCAGGTAGAGGACGCAGGTGAAGAGCAGACCCCAAGCAGATGGCTTTTTCATCAACAGAAAGGAAAGACTAGCACTGGCTGCACTCTTGGTGTGCGGTTTTTATTAATAGCTGGATCCTCGAGTCCTGCAGAAGATCCGTGAATCCTGCAGTTGTCCATCAGTCAGATGTGGCATATGGTCATGGCATTTGGGGTGCCTGCATGGGCACAGGATTGACGGTGATGGGGGTGGGGGGGTCACAGGAAAGAAACAACTCAGCTGTACACGTGACAGTCAGAGTCCCGGACATTATGAATCCTGTCACGTGGTGTGGGTGATATCCTTAGTGGTAATGTCCTAAGCAAAGGGCGGAATTGGTTGCTAATAACACCTAGCGCCAAATATGTATGGGATTGGAAGTGAGCACCTGTGCCACCCCATGACAAAGGATGTATTGTGGACTGCCATATAACCTACTTGGCATACAGATGATCAAAGGCTAATGTTTACTTTGATTTTAAAACAGTCATGATATTTCTTGATTGAAATGAAGTGAAATAGTGTGTCGGCAACTATAAACGCTTTTGTTAAGAAAACTCTGTTCCTTTTTTAATGCAATACGATCTGCTGTTACTCATCAGTACAGAATAAATAGGCCCTTGGACACTACTAGACATAGCAGAAAGCAATAAGAAAGATATTCAACCCATCAATAAAAGAACGAAACTAGAGCCCCAGATCCAGACTCTCCCATTAAATAAAAATCTGAATCTCAAACAACTTTGGGCATGATTAAGAAACGTTCTTCTTAACAAGACCTAACACAAAGTATGAAGACAAACACCGATACTATGCAAGAAGATCTCAAAGGGCATCAGGCAACACTTGAAAAAAGTGGTTGGTCTGGTTGAGCAAGTAGAAGATACAAGAATAAGTACCCTGGAAGATAAGGATTTTGGAGCTGCAAACAGATGTTATAGACTTAGAAGACTACATTAGGAAGGGCAATCTAAGAATTGTTCGTTTTTTGAAGGGAGCAGAGCAAGAGTAAACATCTGCGCCGCATTCTGGGAAGCCTGGATACCCAAACTATTCTTTAACAAAGAATTCCAGTTCGAACGTTGCGAAGAATCCCTTCTTACCTACTTACAAATTAAAAATTTCACAGAGCAATAATTTTCAGATCCCTGAAGTACCAAATACAGAACACATGGAGCATCTGTGCAAAATCAAGAAAATAGGAACGAATGGTTCATTGATAAACATCGTTTATTTGAATGGTACAGTCAATATCTGTAAGGTCTTTCAAGTTTTCAGGTATCAATTAAAAGAGAAGACTATCGTTTTCTCCCTTGCAAGGCTGTCTAAATCCAATGTATAAGTATATTTGGTTTGTTACATAGCATATAGGACATATGAAAGTTGTTGCTTTGCTACTCGTTAAAAAGTTACAATTGACTAGTTGAGACTGGTAATTCTTACAATGCCCAATAGTTCACATATACAAGAATTTTGTACAGAAGATGTTTTAGTGTCGGGCGGTTGGGTCTAGCAGTAGAAATACCACATGGAAATGGAATGGGAATTTGATTATTACACATCGCTCCACACTGCCTTACTTTATCTATTATTTGGCCCTTAAGAAAATTCTATTGTTGCAAATGTGAAAGCAGTTTATGAAGGAATAATTTAGTTCTAGTGCAAATTGTTCCTTGTTCTTCACTTACATGCTGGGTCTCAGAGGATAGGCCTCTTCAGGAAACACCACTCTCTGGAAAAGTCTTATAGGGAGGAGGGAGGGAGAGATAGTCCTTGTAGGGGGAATACAGAGGTATAGGGGACTTTTTGACAGTGCATATTTTGGCATGTTTTCTTATCTTGTTTTTGATTTGGGTGGTGTATGGATTTCAGATTTTAGCCGTTCTTGAATTTTTGAAGGGGTCAAAGGGATGACTCAAAGATAGAGCAAAGTCTATAATGACCTATCTTGACCTGGTCTTGACCTGGTTTTATGGTTGAGAATTGAAGTGGTGTGCTTAATTGACCTTGGGAATATCTGGGTCTGTGTCCTGTGACACAGTTTTTTTTAATGGAATCTGAGAACCTGATCTATGGCAGTTTTATGATAATTTCCGCATTTTCTTGTTACAAATACTTTTAAAATAATGACCTCAATGTCTTTTTAAAAAAAAAAAAAATCAGAGTTTTATATAGTGCAAACTAGACCCGAGAATATCGGGTATCAGAGCGCTTTACATGAGCACCAGTTTCATTACAGATGGACACATTCATTTTTGTTAGGCACGGGGAGATTAAGTGATTTGCCCAGAATTACAGGATGTTGAGCGTCGTTGCCGAGACTCTAACCAGGTTCCCCAGTTTCGAAGTCGACCGCTCTAGCCCTAAGGCTACATCCTCTCCTAACGGTATGAGCCAAATGGTGGCAGCGAGGAAAACTGTGGGCGATTGCTACAAATTGAAACTTGATATTATTCTATTATAGGAAACAAAAATACCTGTGGCGATGCTGGGGAAAATTAAATCTGGTTAGATTGATGAGGTGGTATTTTCTGGCTTGGTAGGTAAAAAGAATAGGGTATTGATAATGGTGATAAAAGTAGATTATTGGTTGGGGTGACTGTGAAACCTCACTAGGAAATAATCTCACTAATCCTTATAAGGTCCAGTAAGGTCGACTCTAAATTAAAACTTAGCTTGTTCCTGAGTAGTTGTGCCACAGAGGAGTCAGGTTTATCTTAAAGGAAAGGTCCGCGTGGTCTTCTGCAGCTTGAGTGCTGCTTTGGGTTCGACGTCGATTGGTTAGCGAAGTTTAGGCGTCTGGAGAAGGTGATCAATCTGTGGTTAGAAGTATCCATCAGAAGAACAAGTTACTTACCTTTGATAACATTATTTCTGGTGGATGCTCCCAAGTGTAGATTCCTCATCGATCTCCCCATTCTGTGAATTGTTCTTTTCCATCCAAAAAGATCTCAACTCCGAGGTCTGCACACTAGTCATACCAGTTTGCCGATGGGCTCAGCGTCCGAGGGCACGGACAGCCTATTTAGCACACATGGGTGGCACTTATGAGGCTCCTTTTGTCACTCATGGAGTAACATCAGCATGGAGCCACACAACACTACCTATTTGTGCACAAATGAACAACTCTAAAGGTTTCCGGATCCAGTCTGGTGCCTGATGATTATCCGATTGGTGAGGTATCTGCGGTTAGAAAGAGGATCCACCAGAAAAATTGTTACAAAATGTAAATAACTTCTTCATGTCTGACACCGTGAACAAGATAAAGGATCAGCAGTGTAATTGTCCATACTTGGTACATGTCTAGCCCTAAAAAAAATATTGTCACAAGCAACTCAAAATAAAAACCTGCAACAATTTAAGAACACTTAGATCCGTTGCATTCTTCCTGCTAATTAATGCAGCAACTGCTTCATTATACATGTTCACAGTAAACCTTTTGTCTGCCAGGTCAGTGTAACACCAGATCTACCATCAGAAGGAAGAACTCCAAGAAAACAATATTGCACCCATGCTCCAGCTACCTTTTCATCCGTTGTTGGGGACACTGTCTCCTATCCCAGAACAGTTCTAACCCCATGCTGCCTTTGCATCATCAAATGTTAGTTTTGCAGCACCACTGAAATTCGATTACCATTCGTGTAGATCTACTTGCAAACCGACTGGCAGCCTCACTCTATAATGGGGTAACAACAGTATCCCTCCCCACCCCCCAAACGAAAAGTCACTCGAAGGTACTCAAAGGCTTAGTGGGGAGGACTGATTGGGAGTACAATACTCCAAAAGAGTTTGTGCTAAAATGCACATTCAGCACTAACAAGAAATTATTTCCAGTATGTTGATGAATTGTTTATCCATACCTATGGCACATCCATGGGAAGCACATTTTCGCCCAGCATAGCCTGTCTTTATGTACACCATTTCGAGATGCACTATTTTGAAACAGACCAAGTCATAAACATCAAGGTTATACTCCTCTGGAAACGGTATATAGACATCGTATTTGTGATCTGCAAAGATAATGAGACACTACTAACAGAATTTAGCAAATAGATTAACATCATCAGTGAGTTCCTAAATTTCACTATGATGGCAAACTGGGAAGAAGAAACTTTCCTTGCATAAGAATCTAGGCTCATGACAACTCCCTCAAATGTGAAGTCTTCTATAAACCTATAGACTGCAACAATTTGTTGTGGTTTGATAGATTTCATCCTGGACTTAATTAGAAAATCTACATGTAGGTCAATTTCTGAGGTTTTGGAGAAAAAACAAATCCTAACCCATGTGGAAAGCTATCAGAGATGCAATGAGACAAGAGAGGGCACCTAACTAATTACATTAAGCAGGCTATGAAAAGGGCCAAAAAAATATCCCTTGGGAAACCCTATTGGGAACAAGTAATATGACAACACAGCATAGATTAATGTCTCCTCATACAGTTTCCACTCCAATCCAGTTAAAACAAACACTAAAGAAACATTGGAAAATCTTAACCCCTGCTTCCCTCAATTACAACGAACCAGTGTTTGCATTTAGAAGAGGGAAATCAATAAAAGACTGAATCATGCACACCAGGCACTTATAAAGCCAAGACAGATTTAAAAGTCCCTATGGAATCGCCCAGCAACCACTGGACACTATCCCTCTGGTGACTGCAATGTATGTGGATTTACATTAAGATTCAAAGAGTTCGAACTGGGATTACAGTCCCCAAAACTCTTAAAAGCAAGCCCTAATTGAAATTCACAGAATATTGTGTATACCTTCACCTGCCTGTGCAACCTACGTTAGTGGGTGTGATAGCTAAGAGAGTAAAGTCATAATTAACGAATGCCGTATCATAATAAGATGCAAAAAGAATAACCACAAAGTGATGCAACATTTCCTGGCAATGTGACACTATCAGAATGTCATACAATGGGCAGTCATTTAAAAAATGAATGACCAAATTAACCAGAGGTTACTTTATTACAAACAGAGGTGGATTTATCGTATTCAGACTGCACACATGAAGAGGTCACCACCAGTTGTTAGGGTGTTTACACTTGCAAGCATAGTATAAGTAACAGACGTACCACATACACCACCTATACAACACTAAGATACATTCCAGACACTTAGAAGAGGGTATGAGATTGGTAGGCCGACATTTAGTAGCACCTTGGTATATACACTGGATAATGGGAATAGTTAACAACAAACCTGGGTCTTTGTTTTAAATAACTTAAGGAGAACACTTAGCAAAATTATTAAACCCTTTTTTAGGTCTCGCCTAGCGTTGGCAGCGCGAACGCGCTGCTCGCGCTCTGGCGAGATCTATTGTCGCTGTGTTACTGTCCAGGGCTTTGGAAGTGGTGTTGGTGCCCGCCCTGTCTCCCAAAGGCCCCGCCCACCCGGACTCTGCTCGCGCTCTGGGGCTCGTCGTCTGCTCGCTGCTGTCTCTGTTTTGCCTCACTTATCCTGTCTCCCTTAGGCCCCGCTTCTATTGTTTTCAAGATATTTAGTCACATCTATTTAGCTTACTCATATTACACTTCTACTATAACTAGCACATACTCTTTAGCGAATCATACAATTCACTTTTACATATCCCTTTCATCTTCGCTAACACTTTTTCGCGTTGTTTACAAACCGGTCCACATCTCCACACCATCTCCATGCATTTCCGAAACCTCACATTGTAGCCTTTTATTGCTCCGACAAGATAGCTATGTTTTATTACCTACTCCTCTATATAAACACAGAAGAGCAAGCATTTCGGAACTTTTCTTCAAACGGAGCCGTTCTTATAGTGTGCAAGCTGAAAGCGTCACAAATTACTACGTCCCAAAAAATGTGAGTAATTAACAATATTGTAATTGGGCATGTTGTATTTTTATCCGCTATAAAAAAAAATTTGCAAAGCATGTTTTGTATACTAAAATATTGTTTTAAATGTAACAACTTGTGCCGCTTTCTTTTTAGCTTTTTATGCTTCTGTGCACATCCCATCGGAAAATGTAGCTTTAGTTACAGTTTGTACAAACATGTCAACTGTTTTTTAACAAAATAAACCTATTGCGAAATTATGCTTGCTCTTTGAAATACCTGTAAAAATGCTGCAAATTTACACGTATCTTTTCAGTGATCCGTTATACTTTGCTGGTAATGGCCATGTTCTGTATGCTTTAAACGGGCCAAAGCGTCTGGGTGGTGAATATGAAAGGCGGTACAATTATTTTACTTCGGGCTGCACTATACTGTTATACTTTGCTATTTATGGTCATGTTATGTATGCCTTGAACGTAACCAAAGCGTCTAGGTGGCAAACATCGGAGGGGGTACAATCATTCCACTTCGGACTGCTAGCAAACACGCAGATGTTACCTAGTCTGCGAACAAAATACCAGCGGCTGTTCACTTGCCACAAAGGCATCTCCGCATGGCCACTGCTGTCTGTTGCAGCAATAATAAACAATCAGGTTAAAGATGTGGCCCCCCTTTCCTTCCACGTGCACAGTGTGGGGTGGATACTTAACTAGGACTATTTAACAATAGCACGGCTCTAAACATGCATAGAATGTAGCGCCTGTAATATCTTTTTAGTGATCCATTCCATAGACTTGTATACCTTTCTGGTTATGGTATGTTAATATACTTTAAACATAACCAAAGCCTCTGGGTGGCGGACATAAAAGGCGATACGGTTATTCCACTTCAGTTTACTAGCAAACAGGCAGATGTTACCGCGGTTAAAAAAATAATACCCGCAGCTGTTCACTTGCCACAAAGGCATCTCCGCATAGGCACTGCTGTCTACAGCCGCAGCAATGACACAAGCCTTGTCTTTGTAACCAGCGATGATTCAAGTCTTGCAGATTGTGAAAGAGCTGGTGTCACCGTCGAGGCGCCGAGCGGCCGTGGGGAATAAAGGTAGCCGCAGCGCTAGCCTTCAGCTGGGCAAGAAGTGCAGTTCGGCGAGGCGTTATCACTGGTAGTTATTAAACTTTACCCAGTGCCTCGAGGTTCCAGGCAGTGCATAGAGGCACTTCATTTTCCGTGTCTACTTTGACTTTGGTTAGAATGTATCACTTCCGCATGGAGGTGGTGCCAGTGACTGGCAGTCTTTAGAAGACTAATGATGCACCAGTGAATAATGGTCCTTTTATATAACTCCACTGCCAGTGTTCAGCACTGCAAGGTGCCCGGGGCTTAATTTCTGCCGGGTCTTTTTTTTTCATGATCGGACTTTGACCCCCAGTTAGAGTGAGAAAGGCAGAAGGGGAAGACAGGATGGTCATTGCGAGACCTATTGCATTGTAAATGCTTGTTCTTATTTCCGCTATCGGTCTCGGAGACAAGGAGTCTACTATTAGCAATGTGGGGAAGCATGAAATATCCTCACTACGTTTTATCGAACAAGGTGTACAATTTAAAGGAGCACCTTTTTAAAATGAAGTAATACCCCTGTGACCTAAAACCAACATACCATTTTAAAGATTTTGATGTAGCTATCCCCTTAGAGGAAGATCTGATCACCCCTTTAGTGGTCCTAGACAACCTTAGAGAGCTTTCTAAGTGGTAGCTGTGGAGAGCAGCCTACAGGCTTAGTCCAGAAGGAGTGCAAAGCAGCTTGTTTTACCAGAACTTAATCTTATTGGTATAGATAAAGTGAAAAAGAACGACACAGTGGATTTATAAAAATATGTATTTATTATAAGACACTCACTAATAAATGCAAATATTTCCTAACCATAGATATACACAATGCACACAATACTTTGCAAATAAAACAGGTAAGTAGCACAAATACACAGTGGTCGCCAGGGGGAGACCAAACCATATACAAAAATAGTGGGATGCGAATAACGACTTAAGACAAGACTATATCCAGAAGATGTAGAAGTGTTGGGGACCCAAGGAACTAACCAAGGTAAGTAACCAGGAGCCCCACGGAGGCCGTGTGCAGTGTGGGAACACGACCGCGTGCTCCGTTCAAGTCAGTGGGGGAGAGGAGTTGGCCTAACGGCTAGGGCAGTCTACCTCAAATCTGGGGAACCAGGCTTGAGTCTCGGCAAGGATGCGCAACATCCTGTGATTCTGGGCAAATCACTTAATCTCCCCGTGCCTAACAAAAATGAATGTGTCCTCATGTAACGCAACTGGTGCTCGTGTAAAGTGCTCTGATACCCGATACCTTGGGGTCAAGTTTGCGCTGTATAAAACTTCGTAAAAAAAAATAAAAAGGGTAGTCGCAGTTGCCATTTTAAAGAAGGACCCTTCCCAGTGGACACTGAAGAAACCCTGTGGAAGACAGAAGGTTGGAGAGCCACCCCTCCCGTGAATACCCTAGGAACCAGGATATCTACACCAGGGAAGCCAGGTGCATAGGTGCGAAGTGGTGTTGGAAACTGCCGTAGAACCCAATGGAGGACTTCAGGAAGATGCCGCTGGCGAAGAAGGTGAAAGTGTCCGGTGGAACCCAAAGGTGGATTCAAGAGGAGAAGTACCTGCAAACAGAGGGGACAGAGTCTATGCCACTCAGAAGTGACCAGGAGGCACGGAAGACGAATGCCCTCCATTGTCGGTGTTGCAGGAGCGTTGATGGTGACCTTGGAGCGTCGGCTGTGTGAACGAGGCGACGCTGTGGAAGACCAGGAGCTGTTCACGAGCTGTCCCATGTCTGATGTCTAGAGTTAAGGGGTTGGTGTCCATAGGGAGCACCAACAAGCCTTGGCAACTGCAAACAACGTGGCAAACGAAAAAGGTGGTGTCTGGACCAGCAAGGTCCAAGTGACTCGCCACAAGCAGGGGAGTCAGATTAGGCCCTGAACAATCAAGAGAGCCCACTGGAATCAAAGAAGACCCTTAAGAAGACCCACAGGCTGGAGGCACTGGAGTCGCAAGAGGACCTCAAGCAACTCAACAAAGATGCAGGCCCACGGTGCAAGAGATACGGTGAGGACGAAGATCTTGGTCACAGGAGATGCTTGAGGTGGGGGCTACTTGGAGCCCAAAGATCTTTGAGGAAGAGAGCCAACAAGCCTTTGCAACGACAAGTTGATGCGGTGCACAGGGGTTCAGTTCCTGTGGTTCCGACAAGGGATACTGGCCTCAAACTGAGCGAGAAGACAGTGCCGGCCTCGAGGGAGTTGAAAAACCACCACCTGTGTTGCCGAGCCCTTCGGAGTTCGTGGGAGCCCAGGATCAGAAGACCGATCAGCTTTGTTGTGGTGCCTGCAGGGAAGTGACTCTTTCACTTCAAGGGCGATTCCTTCTCGTCTTCACTTCAAGGGAGATTCCTTCTGGTGTCTTGGATGTCCACAGGCCTTGGAAGGATCCTGTATGGAGCACAGGCACAGACATTGCAGCAGACTTGCAGGACGACGAGACCAGGAGCAGCAGGAGTCTTCCCAGTTGCAGTCTCTGTGCCCAGAGCAAAGTCCAGCGAAATCCAGAGTGCCCAGACGGTCGAAGATGAAGTGGTGTCTTGATATGAATCTTGTCCCACGACGAATCTAGGGACCCGCCCACAGGTAAGCCCTTAAGTACCCTAAGGAAAGGGTTGGGACGATTCAGGGGTACCTCCCAAGGGAGGGGTCGGACAGTGGGGAGGATACTACCATGTCCTTTGTCCAGTTTCGTGCCAGAGCAGGAGCCAACGGCTCCCTGAGCTGGTTTGAACTGGGGTATGCAAGGAGGGCACCAAATGTGACCTTCAAGCAGACTGAGTGGCGCTGGCAAGCACCCCCACCCTGTCCTTATACACTAAGTCCTGTCTGGGAGGTGGTCCCACCTCCCTGTGACAGGATACCTACTGTCCTGCCTTCCTCTGCTGGAGCTTGGCTCGGCTGCAGGAGGGCAGAATCATGTTTCTGGTCTGCAGTAGCCTTAGTTTGCTGTCCGAGCCTAGAAGACTCCTGCCGGGAGCACTAAGTGCCTCCCGGAGGAGCTTTACCTGTGCATGGAATCCTACCTCTCTCACAGTTTGCGGTGTGGGGGTATGATTCCAACATGTTTGATACCAAACACGACAGGTTTCGTTCCAGCCAGTTTAGAGATGGTCATTGCGTAATGACACATGGCCACTCTATACATTGAATTGGCTGATGCACTTATAACCTGGGAGAATGGACTCCGAAGGTAGTAGGGGTATCCTGCTCATGCGGGGCACCCTCAAACTTAGGACCGAGCACTCTGCCTTCAGGATTGAAAGGCCTGCCTTAGGGGTGACTTTTATAGGTTTTAAGTGCAGTGACCTCAGATATAGGGAAACCTATATCTAACGTAAGTGGTGCTAGCACCAGCTTACACAGGCTGCAATGGCAGGCCTGTAGGCACAGTTTTGAGTGGTCTCACATGAGTGTCCTAATACATGCTTCGGCCTATGGGGGACCCCTGGTGTACCTATACCCTCTCAGTACCATATACTAGGGTAACCATAAAAGCAGATCCTATTTTCCTACACACCAGTACTGTGGATGCAGGGGATGCTGTGCACCTGACTTCACCTGTCGCTCCAACATGGGACTAACAGGAAGCCCTTAGCACAGAGATGTGTCTAGCCTGGCAAAGAAGCGCAGACAGTAGGTATAGCAGAGGCACTTTGCCTTTGACAATGTGAGTGGGTCTATTTTGACCCACAACTTCAGATACTAACAATTTAAAGAGTAACACTAGGTAACTTGGGGCTTTGAAATAAACAGCAGTGGCAGCAAATGAGGGGGCACATGTATTTTCAACTTATTCTCGGTGGGTGGCTCTCACGCATTTATAATTGTTTGTCTGCAACTCTATTGACTAACAAAGCAAAGCGTAACCCCAGAAATCCGGGTCTTCAAAATCAATAGCAATGGCAGTCAAAGTTTTTTTTTTTTAATAAAATTCAAAACAAGAAACAAACCGTTTCAATCTAATTAATTTTTAACCCATTTGACTACAGGAAAGTGCTTACCCTCTGAACCGGTAAAATAAGATGTATATGCTTGAGTTGTGCAAGTCAGATAACTCGCACGATTGTAACCACTTGCTATACATAGATGCCCACATATCTTTGCATGTGGTGAAATTTTTGTAAGCATGGTGGAGTATGTGTGATTCTACAGTGTGCAGGGTGAACAAGGCAGTATTGCTGTAGAAGTCTCATTAAAACGTTCTTGTAAATGTGCCTATTTGCAGTGATCACTAATGTGTGAGCGACAGTGTAATTGAATAAATCAATAATTTCATAGTATAGCCTATCTCCTTCACAGGTGATTTTTAACAATTAGACTGGTTTGAGAGCCCCTACTTCCATTTGCATGCCTGACCCAGTTAAATATCCCCTGATTGAGGCGAAGGAATTACTGGCAGCCCAAGTTGAAAAATTAAGTTGTTTTGATTATAAGGAATATTTGGCTAGTGCTCATGCTGAACGTGATAAGGCAGGATCCCTTTTGAAATGGCATATTAATTCCCAAAAAAATAGGAATCTTTGATTCTAGAACTTGACTCTGCTGCAGGTGTAGCATTATATAATCAATGCTCATTTCCGTGAATATTGATCTTATCTATATACTCCAGTGCCTAGAACACCACCTCGGGGTATTGAGGATTTTTTTATCAATAAGCCAACTGCAGGTCCTCTCACATGAGGATGCAGATGATTTGGGAGGGGAGATATAACTATGCAAGAAATTAGAGCTGCCATAAAAAATATGGGGCATGGTAAGCTTCCTGGAGAAGATGATTTACCTGTAGAATTCTTTGCTGCACACAAGAATGAATTGGCTCCTAGATTGGTGGAAATGTATTCTACATCTTGGAAAACAGGACACCTGCTGATGTGAGGCGCTAGTCATTCCACTTTTGAAACCTGGTTGCTCTTCAATGGATGCTAGATCCTATAGGCCATTGTCTATGCTCAATGTAGATTATAAAATTCTAAGTCGTGTTCTGGTGAGCAGACTGTTACCACATATGCCCTTTTTAATTCATACTCATCAAGCTGGCTTTATTCTTGGGCATAATACGGCGTATAATATTCAGAGGCTCATTTCTCTCTTGAATGATTTTGTGGATAAGGAGAGGCCAGCTGTCATGGCAATAGACCTTGAGAAGGCCTTTGACAGTTTAAGCTGGGAGTTCTTCTTTTCTGTGATGGCTCGAATGGGTTTGGGTGCAAGATTTATTCGCTGGATCAATATTCTCTCTGCAGGTCCTAAGGTGCGGGTGCTTACTGGCAGAGTGGTATCTGAAACCTATGATGTGGGATGCAGGACTAGACAAGGGTGTCCAATGTCCCTCCTATTATTTGCTATTGCAATGGAGCCTCTGACCAGTTATGCCACCACCGGGAATTTTAATCATGGGATGGAGATCCGTGGGCAAACCCATTTTGCAGCATTATATGCTGATGTTCTGCTGCTGTTTCTCCGAGAAGTTGGGATGGATTTGCCTGGTTGTATAGACTTATTAAACTGCTTTGCTATAGTATCTGGGCTACATATTAATTGGCAAAAATCTCGCTTGTTTTCATTCTGCCGAGATGCCGCTCAGCCCCTGAATTCACATGGGCTCAATTAGAGCTCTACCTTCATTAATTATTTAGGTGTGAAAATATATCATAGCCAGCACGATTTATTAGATGGGAATATTGGAGCAGCTGTTAGAACACTTAGAACTAGTATTAATTTTTGGACTGGCTTACGATTGTCTGTGGCTGACAGAATTGCAGTAGCTAAGATGGTGGCGCTAGCAAGGTTGCTCTATTTGTTTAACATGTTGCCATTGGTGGTGCCTCGTCCATTTAGGGAATTGGAATCGCTACTTCTGGAATTGTTTTGGGGAACAGGTAAGCGTAGAATAGCAGTAACAAAACTACAGCGCCCTGTAACGGAGGGAAGGTTGGCTGCTCCTGATCTTGAATTTTATTATCTGACGGCTCAACTGCAATGGTTAAATACGTGGGTTTACTGTCAAATGAACCCTGTGGAGGGTGTTATCGCTTACTGTTTGAGTTGTAGGACTTATTGAAATTCTTCTTGCTTCCTCGGCGGAGACTGCATGCAATTTCCCAAGAGCTGCTTGAGATACAGCAGTGCTGGCGACGTTTCCTACAGCAAACCCGAGTCCAGGTACCCTATTCGCCTGATATGCCATTAAAATGGTTGAAAATAGTGGTGCAGGTAGGAGCGTTAGCAGGGATTGAAAGATGGACTACCTTTGGGGTTAACCGTGTTGGGGACCTATATAGGGATGGAGTATTGCTTAGGTTTTAAGACTTGGCTGAAGAATTTAATGTACCTAGAGGACCAATTTTAGCACATCGGGCATTGGTTGTAACAATAAGGAATTATTGGAGAAATGGATAAGCTGAACCTGCCATGCATCAAGTGTGTTAACAGCTCTGTACAATAACAGGATGTATAAGAGCGGTCTCGTATCTATATTGTGCAATTCATGCAAATATTCTTCCTCTTACTGAGTTGCAAATAAAATGGGAGAGAGACTTGGAGCTCCAAATTAATGATTTGGACTGGGATAGGATTGTAGTGCATATACCAGCTGTTTAAATTAATTAATTTCTATATCCTGCATAGAGCTTATCTTACACATGGCAGGTTTAACAAGTTCTGTGTGGCTGCTGCTGCAAAATGCCCTAGATGTGGGGAGTTGGGGGCAGAAATGTTCCACATGATATGGTCCTGCCCTTCATTAGCAGGGTTCTGGAAGGAAGTAATAGAATTTATTAATAGAATAATCCTGCGGGATATCCCTTGTACACCCTTGGTCTGCCTCCTAGGGAGATACTCTCATCCTTAAAATAAGAAAACTACTACTTGATTTACTAACTTAGATTTGATTTTTGCAAAGCGAGAATTGCCTGTGCACTAGAAATCAGAGCATGGTCCTCAAATTACTAGATGGCGTAAAGAAATGGTTAATTGGGCAAGTTTGGAGAGTCCTGTGTTTCGTGAGATAAAAAGAGGATGGGGGAATATTGAAAGGGTTAAAGCATGGGAAAACTTGGTGGATAGTTTGTTGGCCCCGGAAGCAGACACAGTTTTGTCGAATAGCTCCCCGAGTCCTTGCGTGTGAAAGAAGGGAAATCTAGTTTAATACTGATGAATTGGGTGATAATGGGTACTGCTGTGATATACTTATCCATGTGGAATATTTTGCCACTTTATTTATGACTGCTTTTCTTGATTAGGGGTAACGGTTTGTGGGGGGGTTGATTTTATAGTTTCATTGTACTCATTTTAGTGGACCTAAGATATGTATGAAATGTACAATAGTTGGATTATGCTTGAATGCTTGTGAATGCATGTCATATGAGATATATTGATTGTCACTTTTAATCTGTATACTATAGTTATCAGGATATTTCTCCTTTTTATTCTACATTTTAATCAATTCTAATTATCTGTGTACCTTTTTAGAGCAAATTACTGTATATGTAGTGCACATCATTTATGATCTGTATTATATGCCTGTCACTATTGAACCAAGGTCTATTTAATGAAATGAATAAAAAGGATTTGAACTCTGACACGGTTCAGTTGCATATGGCAGGTAATATAGAAAGCCCTGAAAAATGCCAGAGACCGCTTTGTAACTCAACAGAAAAGTAGCCAGGAATTATTGGTGAATGGGATGCATGCACCATTAAGTGTTGTAACACATCCTCACAAGATATTTTAACCATGGCTTGGGCACCCCAGAAATAAAGAGAGCTCTTTAAACTGGATATCTGCTTTTTTCCGTATCAGACAATTTATATAGAACCCTCAAACCACGGTTGGAAGAACATACATTTGCACCCTAGACATGTAGATTAAGGTTTACTTAGTAGGAGTACGCTAAATTGTTATACTGTTACATATGCTTGCATATTTACATTGTCTCAGCAAGATGGTGGAACTCTTCTACATGTTCACCATTCTGACACTTGTTATAACTTTCGTCTGTTTCTGTTTATTGATCATTGCAGCACACGTTTTCTATACAAGAATCACTTTGGTTCAATAAAGATTCAAAACGTCCCTTTGTGTATTTTTTGTATATCACTCCGAGCATACAAGAGCACGAGTGTCTTAGCGAAAGGTTCTAGGTCTGTCACCAAGGTTCTGAGGGAACAGGGTTGTCATGTTCAGTGGTTGCAAGAACTGTTCGCTCTCTGTCTAGGTTAGGGGGTTTATGGTGGTACAGTAAGCTAGCTGGTCTAAGGGACAACATATCCTGCAGGGGTGCGTGGAATCAGTCTGGTACCATCTTAAGTTTATGTTGTCCACAAATGCACATTTCCTACTGATTAGTGGAAACCACACGACATGACACCGACCACATTGGTTGGTTTCTTATTTTGTATGGATCAACTGAGTAGTTCAGTCATGCCTTCTCAGAGTTCACTTACACACCTTTTACCGGAGACGTCAGAGGTGGTAGGGAATATCCTCCTCAGCTGAGTAGGTATATATTATGTATTGACTGTTGGTGATTTCAAGCTTGAAAGGATCTAAATCCCACTGTGTTAGCCGAACTCTGAATTTAATTTTTCTACATATAACATGGCACAAAACATCTCTGAGAACTGTTGATAAGCAGTCACTCAAAAGTTAATACAGAATGGCCTCAAATTAGATGGTGAGGATGTTACCTTCGTGGTAGAGGCACACAAAGCATGTAGAACAGAGGTATTCTTCTGCTGGGTTACATTCCCTGCTGTAGATGATGCAATAGGGGTGTTTGACGAATACACTGAAAGTAAAAACCAGACAAATACACTCCATTTGAGGCAATTGAAGTTCCTCTCACTTACAAAGAAAATATTAATTGGTTTAAAGACGCCCTTCCCCATGCTATACAAAATGTGAGACTGGGTCCACTCAGCAATGAGGGGTCGACCTGGCCTGTCCTAGCCGGTTATACACCACATCCCGGTATCGCCCGCTTGACCGCAGCCCAGTTGCGGGGATTATGCAATAATCTAGTTACGATATACAGATGCCTTTCACAGTTCGTAATGCGAACAGTGACACTTACTCCTGTGTGGGCTGTTAAAGCAGCACCACCACAATTAGCTACACCAGGCATTAGCCCACAAACATTGAATGCAGTCATGGGTAAGGTTCCCTCTAAGAGGGAAGAAATTCAGTTTTGGATTGCGCAAAAAACAAACCAGCTTGAAGCACTATTTCCCCATAACGGTTTGCAGGAAAAACACAGGATACTAACCATTTGCTTGCCAATGGGGATGGCTCCCCCGGTAGAGGACTGTGCCACTTTGTGTGCGGTCTTCGCTACAATATATACCAGAACACATGGTACCTCTTCTTTGGCAGCTCTACCTGAAGTATTAAAACAGGTCCAGAATGAGCACGGGGCAGCCATTGCCTTGAAATTAGGGATGAAACTGATGGGCAATTTTGTCTCAGTATCAGCCATAATGTTGAACAGCATTACAATGGAAGCAGCAGCGTTAGCTATAAGCCAGTGCCTAAGAGATTTGCCTCCTGGGCAGCAGGAGCGCAAATTACCTAAAATTATCGAAGAAACCTTTGCTACGCTGGGTAGAGATAATTTGGGAGCCAGACCAGGGAAACCACAATTAAAAAATAATTCTGAAAAGGATCACTCTAAGCAAGTACCTGACTCTTCAACAAAGAAAAAGTGGGACAATAAGAAAAACAAGGCTAAAACAAGATCACAGGGTGGGTCTCTTACACAGGAATCTACTGGAAAAGTTACAACTTACGCAACCGTGATAATGTTAAACCGCCTGATAGGTGTCAGGATACTGATGCACGTTCCCCTCGTTCCTTCCAGGATTCATCCGATAATCGTTTGGATAGAGGAGGACAATCGGAGCGCAGATCAGAAGAGCACGTGAAACCAAGGAAGGACTCAACACTTGTCTGACTATATAGTAAAACAGGAAGACTAAACGAAAAACATCTAAACCTCAATTTAAAAAGAAGCTTGCCAGACTTAAGATCAGGCACTCCCCGGATATTAAGGACTCTGCTTCTGAACGGGGAATGGGCATTGAACATGCTGGACAGCGCGGCAGAAGTCACGATAGTTCGCCAGAACCTGATGGATTGTCTGGTGGGAGTAGCGCGGAGTGAGTATATCACGTGGAAACACCAGATACCAGGGTAAGTTTTCCACTTTAACACCAGATACCAGGGTAAGTTTTCCACATTGTTTATACAAAATTCAACTACGGTTGGAGGGGGACTTACCAAGGTTTATCGATGTCCTCTTTTAGGAGGAACTCACTCAAGGATATTATATTCTACTGGCCGAAAAAGACTGGCTGTCATAAGCCACCTACCTGGATCCCAGATGATTCCAATGGGGCGGCGACGGTAGTTCCCAAATCCTCCCGAGACTTGCCATCGGTTTACAGCAGGCATTCACACCAGTCTGATTAATGGTGCCGGCAGATTTGGTACCTATAAACAAATAATAAGGGTTTAGTCTAGTATTAACTTTATCTCTTAAGGTATCGCCTCACAAAAGCTTCTCAAATCTCAACCAACCTTTAGTTTTGTTGTTTTGTTTTTCATTCAGATTGTCCGTAGAGGCTCCTTAATCAAAAATTTCAAAACTGTAGTGAGTATGATTTTAGCATCAAACCCACTAGCCAGTTTGGGCGGGGTTAGCTTCACCCAAGTCCTCTCTGGCAGAGCCCTGCCAATAGTATGTACAAGTTGAACAAAAACACTGGTTACCTTTATTTGCAACACAATGTTGCGACTGAGTTCAGCACGTAGTAAAATCAAGTCTGTTAATGCGTCTCTCCTTTGCTGGTTGTTTCTTCCAGCCAGGTGCGAGACTAATGCAGGGTGTTTTTTTGCGGTGAGATCGAAGCGGGAAGATCAAGGGAGCTGGCAAAATAGAGTCCAGGAAGCTGGGAAACAGGTAAGTGGCAGGTGAAGAGGCTAAGCAAAGGGAAGGCGTGTGGACGGTCTTTAAATAAGACTGCTTTAGAATGTTCATGAAGGTCGCATTCTAATTGGAACAAGGAACAGGTGCAGATAATTAACTTGATGAGGCTGCCTTCTAGGAGGTGCTTTAGAATGTTCACAAAGGTCGCGTTCTAATTGCTTATCGCAAGGAACAGGTGCAGGGGATTAATTTGATGAGGGATGTATTCCGGAAGGTTCTGTTATATGGGGTTATATGGCCCTAAGACACATTGTCGACATTGCTAAGTTAGCATGAGTTTTGCTTGCCCTATGCTGCTGCTTTTGCGCACGTCTCTGCTAAGCATTTGTTTTCACGACACTTTGCCACTGCCCTGTACATGATAACAGATTGTTTTTCACGTTCTTAGCCTTCCCTTCAATTCTGTGTGAACATAATGTGCAAGGTCGGTCAACAATGTCTCTTGTTGTTCTGTTCTGGTCAGTCCCTATTACCTAGACAAAACATGTAACCAACAGCTGCAATGCGGAAGAATCGTGCTTTGATATAACGTTGCTGCATGTAAACACACTCGAAGAAAGCCGTTCTATGGAGCTAAGCATTGCTGTTCCTATGATGTAAACCCTTGGGTTTAGGCTTTCAGGTAGGGGTCTGCTAATAATGCCTAGAGATCTTCTGTTATATAAAATAACTTCTGACTGCCTTGGGGAGGGTGATTAGGCCTAGTTATTTAGCCTTTTTCACAGTCTTTATAAAGTGACGACTCCTTTTATATTCTATGGTATTGTAACAATGCTAATGTTTTTTGCCTTATGCATTTTGCTGCTAGTTGTGGTTCGCATACTGTATCATGGATCACTATAATCAAAATAAACATTTTGAACTTGTTTAGTGACTCTGATTATTTTATTGTGGACAAGTACGTGAGAGCGAAAGAGTGTCTTGTTCCCACGACTCTGAGGTGAGTCGGGAGTGCTCGTGTTCTGGGTGGGTTGTCTAAACATTCGTAGCTTCTTGATATTTGTAGGAGACCGGATGAGACACTATTGCTAGTCGGTTGGGATTTTGGGTACTAAGGTGATAGGAGGTACACCCCTATTTACTGAGGTCCTATTTTCTTGTGCATAGTTCTGTGTATGAGCAGAATCCCCACAACAGTTCACGTTGAGGTTATTTATGCCGGTTGCTTGATGCTTATTCTGGTGCACTTTCTGGATGTTCCCGTGGCACCTGAAACCTGCCTTTGCATATGCAACGTAAAACATTTGTAAAAGCTATTAAGCGTTTTCAAAAACCGGAGAGCACCGGCTGCAGCTAGCTATTACCAACTGCATGTAATATGGTCAAAAGTCCGGGTACAAGACGTTTGTTCATTCAAAAGTGTTGGGTGGAATGATATGAGTCATGTCGGTATATTGTGATAGTCGAGAGAAGTGAGCTTTGGCAGGAATCCTAACACTGGCCACCTGATTTCGTAATAGATTGCTCAAAGGTGGAAACAGTTATTTTACCTGCCTTTTTAACCTCGTTCCAGAATCAATTAAACACTCATACACCAGGGAGTGGGTTTAGTACTAGCTATACCGCAACCATGTGGAGTGGGATGACAGTTCACCTTATCATGACATACCATTGAGGACAACCCCACAACCTCAAAGACGATATCCGATAAAAAACAAAGCAAAACCACAAGTTAGGTAAATTCTACAACAACTTGAATACGAAGGTGTAATAGAAAGTTGCAGCTTCTCAATGAATAATCCTCTGTTTCCTGTAATGAAACCAGATCAATGATATCGTCTAGTATTGGATTACAGACAATTAAACTCCGCTACTTGCACATTTACAGTATAAAACGCATACAGTTCTGCACTAATGAATAACATTGTGCGCAAAAAATATTAAACAACACTAGATATTTCGAATGGATTTTTCTGCCAAAATTAGCACCTGTAAGCAGATATTTGACAGCCTTCACTGAGCTAGGTTCTGAAAAGCAATATTGCCATTTACCACAAGGGTATAAGAATAGCCCTGGGGCGTTTTTAGCCTAAGTTACAGAATTTCCTGAAAATGTTGATGATCACGCATTATCATATGTCGATGACATATAGTTAACGGACTATGACCTGATGGAACACTTGACTGCAGTTGACAGCATAATCTTGGGTTTTGCTCACACAGGCTCAAAGATTGCTCACCTCAGTATCCTATTTTTGGGATGTGAGTTGTCAGGTGAAGGCAAAAGCTCCAACCTCCATTAACTCTGAAAATACTACAATCCATATTTGGGTTCTTGGGTTCGACTTAATCCGTCTAGACTTTTCAAGGGCAGACATTGGACACAAGAACACACAGAAATTTTGACATGATAGCTTTCAGACACTTACACACACTTGAGAACACAACAAACTTGTTGATCCGTGTAATTGCGGGTACATCAGGATACACATACGTCACATTCAATGAAGGTGACACTGTACCAATTGCATATAAATTGCACTTTATACTAATGCTGAAATGCGTTTTGCACCTACTGGAAAAAATCCTGACAGCGGTACAGACTGCTGTAGGGAGAAACTGTACCTTGGCTCAAGGGAAATAAATTATTGTCGTGACACTGGTACCAATCTTTGAGGTGGTTACCAGAACAAGCGTTCCGAATGCTAAGGCTCCACATCCACGATGGCCTCAATGGGCAAACTCCCTCACGGCAACCGATGTTGACTACAGATTTGATCCTACATTACAAAACAAGCATTTCTGAAGTATGAACAAGAATATCGTATGCCTAATTAAATTATGCCTCTAGATTGCTAGGACTACATCATTTACACTGATGGTTCTGCTCAGCCTTCTGTAGGGACCAAACAGAAATATTCCGCCGCATGCGCAGTTCTAAAAGGGCGTATCCAAGATGGAGTTTTCCATCCTGAAAAAACGTACACACAGTCACAAGGTGATTGCACGGCTGGCAGAACTAAAGGCTCTAGTACTAGCACTACAGAACACGGATGCTGGATTCCCCACACTTATTGTGTGTGTTGTATTATTGTGTTCAGTCATATAATGAGTACCTTCATTATTGGAGCCAGACTGGATTCAGGGACTCGAAAGGCTGCACAGTGAAGCACACGTTGCTTTGGAGCAGGTGGTACAGCTAAAATAATGCTTGTCATGGGCTCATGTCATTCATACATTGAGTCATCAACGTGTTGGTGTTCTCGTTGCAGGCAATTCACTGGCTGATGAAGCTGCAAAGGCAACAGTTCGTACTGCTCATACTATGTTTATAATATACATGTACCATACATCAGACCAGTGTTAATAATTTATTGATTTTTTTAATATAATTTTCCTTTTTTCGGGTTGTCATTTTTTTCGAAAAAACATATATAATTATAATATTTAACAATGATAAACACATCTACAATCTGTGAGCTCCACATGTATAAAAGATCACAAATGACCCAAATCATCACAGTGAAAAGAAAGGCAACAGTAAGTTTACTACATCACAAGTTTAGACAAGACAATTACATACATTCATATTGAGAAACAGTATATATATCAAGACATGAAATACAAATACATAATGGAATCTTAATTCGTAAAGTATTAACAGTAACTGTGCAGTATTAAAAAATTCTCTAAGGTACTATGTTGTGTAGACACAAGTGCGCGGACGCACGTTTCGAAGGTTACAGGAAGATGAAAGCAGATGTTGCGACCTTCATCAGGGCGCTGTGTGTGTGTGTGTGTGTGTGTGTGTGTGTGTGTGTATATATATATATATATATATATATATATATATATTATCTACTGGCGGTCGCCAGTAGATAGTTATAGTTAAAACCTATTATCCATAGGAAATCCGCGACATTCTATTTGAAATAACGTTGGCGCCGGTTGACGAATCTTCGCGAAAGTTTCCAACTTGTTGGGGCGCTCCAGTCCACTCCTATCCTGAAAGTCTCGGGGTGATACGTCAAGCGGGGGCCGAGAAAAAGGGGGTCCCAAAACGCGTTTTCCCCATTCATTTTTCCATAGGAACCTTTAGTCGCAGCTACAGCCCGAACTGCTGAACGGAATTACACCAAATTTGGCAAAGAGGTAGCCCTTGGTTCAGTGTCGTGCCTTTTGCTTAAATGGTGTAAATCCGTTCAGTAGTTCCTGACAAAATCAAAAGTAAAGTCACATATATATCTGGGCGGAACCTAACCACACATGTCATCGTGAGATCTGATTGGCTGTCAGCACTTCATCCTGGAATTGCTGGCAGCCATCTTGGGACCAATATAAATGATAGTACCCCATTGAAATGCATTGTAGTGAATCGAAGATTTTGAGGGTTACCAAAAGGAGAACTATAAAGGGTGATAACAGACTTTAGTTACATTAGAATTCATTTGTTGATGGTACCATACTAATTTCAGGAATTGTGGTGTGTTCTAAGGTGATTTTACCCTGTGAAAAACCTTCTGCTGGGATATCATGAATCATGTTTGAGAGAGAACTATTTTCACATGCTTGTCCCATAGAGTTTTGGAAGGTGCTCCAGAAGCTAAAATGAGAGCATATTTTCTGTAAATTCACATTATCTTTCTCAGTCATGTGAGAATGAAGTCTGACATTCTGAGTAAAACCTGTACATCCAACAAGGGCAGAGACTGCCAGTTGATGCCTTTGTGTTCTACTGCAGCTTCCCAGAGTGTTCTAAAGAACAACTAGAGTGCTAACAGTCTTACTTATGACAAAAGTATGGCACACCTGAAGCCATCTTGATTGGAATAAACCGGTAACACTTAAAACATTTAATATAAAAAGGAACAAAATGAGGGGGTTCTTTTTGAAATAGAAATTATGGTTAGTGCTGCAGAAAGAAAAATTAGGGCATGTTTTAAGTGAGATCTCAAATCCTCTTCTATTTCATTAGAAAATTCTGACATGCAGACTGAAACAATCACTTTCAATACCAGCAGCAGACTACCAGTTAACTCCCTGGTGAGCAGTAGCTTTACTACAGTGATCTAATGAGCAACTAGAGTGCTAACATTCTGAATTTATGGCAGATGTGAGACACATCGAATGCCTTCTTGATGGAATCAAAGTAAAAAACTGAAAGCATTTCCTACTGAGGAGACCAGTAAATGAGGAAATTAGGAAACTTCATAACAAAGAAGTCTTCCAAGATGGCCACCAGTGAAAAAAGAGCCCAAATGTAGCACAAATATTACCCAGATGTAGCCCACATATAGCCCAATGACAAAAGTGTGCAAAACACTTTTTATTTTTAGTTTTTTTGCAGTTTTATGTAGTGCAGACTGGTCAGGTATTGGAGCATTGCATCTTAAAACATGACCCCCTACACTACAAAAACAACACTGCACTACCCTAAAACCTAAAACACTACCCCCAGCACGACCCCCTACACTACACAAGCACCACTGCACTATCCTAAACCCTAAAACACTACCCCCAGCATGACCCCCTACACTACACAAATACCACTGCACTACCCTAAACCCTAAAACACTACCCCCAGCACGACCCCCTACACTACCCAAACACCACTGCACTAACCTAAATCCTAAAACACTACCCCCAGCACGACCCCCTACACTACCCAAACACCACTGCACTACCCTAAAACATGACCCCCTACACTGCCCGAACACCACTGCACTACCCTAAACCCTGAAACACCACCCCCAGCGCGACCCCCTACACTACACAAGCACCACTGCACTACCCTAAACCCTAAAACACTACCCCCAGCACAACCCCCTACACTGCCCAAACACCACTGCACAGCCCTAAACCCTGAAACACCAGCCCCTGCATGACCCCCTACACTGCCCGAACACCACTGCACTGCCCTAAACCCTGAAACACTACCCCCAGCAAGACCCCCTACACTGCCCGAACACCACTGCAATGCCCTAAACCCTGAAACATCACCCCCAGCAAGACCCCCTACACTGCCCGAACACCACAGCCCTAAACCCTGAAACACCACCCCCAGCAAGACCCCCTACACTGCCCGAACACCACTGCACTGCCCTAAACCCTGAAACACCACCCCCAGCAAGACCCCCTACACTGCCCGAACACCGCTGCACTGCCCTAAACCCTGAATTACCACCCCCAGCACGACCCCCTACACTGCCCGAACACCACTGCTCTGCCCAAAACCCTGAAACACCAGCCCCAGCACGACCCCCTACACTGCCCGAACACCACTGCACTGCCCTAAACCCTGAAACACCAGCCCCAGCACGACCCCCTACACTGCCCGAACACCACTGCACTGCCCTAAACCCGGAAACACCACCCCCAGCACGACCCCCTACACTGCCCGAACACCACTGCACTGCCCTAAACCCTGAAACACCAGCCCCAGCACAACCCCGTACACTGCCCGCACACCACTGCACTGCCCTAAACCCTGAAACACCAGCCCCAGCACAACCCCGTACACTGCCCGAACACCACTGCACTGCCCTAAACCCTGAAACACCACCTCCTGCACGACCCCCTACACTGCCGGAACACCACTGCACTGCCCTAAACCCTGAAACACCAGCCCCAGCACGACCCCCTACACTGCCCGAACACCACTGCACTGCCCTAAACCCTCAAACACCAGCTCCAGCATGCCCCCCTACACTGCCCGAACACCACTGCACTGCCCTAAACCCTGAAACTCCACCCCCAGCAAGACCACCTACACTGGCCAAACACCACTGCACTGCCCTAAACCCTGAAACACCACCCCCTGCATGACCCCTACACTGCCCAAACACTACTGCACTGCCCTAAACCCTGAAACACCACCCCTCAGCACGACACCCTACACTGCCCGAACACCACTGCACTGCCCTAAACCCTGAAACACCACCCCAGCACAACCCCCTACACTGCCCAAACACCACTGCACTGCCCTAAACCCTGAAACACCACCCCCTGCACGACCCCCTACACTGCCGGAACACCACTGCACTGCCCTAAACCCTGAAACACCACCCCCAGCACGACCCCCTACACTGCCCTAACACCACTGCACTGCCCTAAACCCTGAAACATCACCCCCAGCACAACCCCCTACACTGCCTGAGCACCATTGCTCTGCCCTAAACCCTGAAACACTAGCCCCAGCACGACCCCCTACACTGCCCGAACACCACTGCACTGCCCTAAACCCTGAAACACCACCCCCAGCACGACCCCCTACACTGCCCGAACACCACTGCACTGCCCTAGACTCTGAAACACCAGCCCCAGCAAGACCCCCTACACTGCCCGAGCACCACTGCACTGCCCTAAACCCTGAAACACCAGCCCCAGCATGACCCCCTACACTGCCCGAACACCACTGCACTGCCCTAAACCCTGAAACACCAGCCCCAGCACGACCACCTACACTGCCCGAACACCACTGCACTGCCCTAAACCCTGAAACACCAGCCCCAGCACGACCCCCTACACTGCCCGAACACCACTGCACTAAACCCTGAAACACCAGCTCCAGCACGACCCCCTACACTGCCCGAACACCCCTGCACTGCCCTAAACCCTGAAACCACCCCCTGCACGACCCCCTACACTGCCCGAACACCACTGCACTGCCCTAAACCCTGAAACACCACCCCTTACACTGCCCGAACAAAACTGCACTGCCCTAAACCCTGAAACACCACCCCCTGCACCGCCCCCTACACTGTCCGAACACCACTGCACTGCCCTAAACCCTGAAACACCACCCCCAGCACGACCCACTTTACTGCTCGAACACCCCTGCACTGCCCTAAACCCTGAAACACCACCCCCTGCACGTCCCCCTACACTGCCCGAACACCACTGCACTGCCCTAAACCCTGAAACACCACCCCCTACACTGCCCGAACAAAACTGCACTGCCCTAAACCCTGAAACACCACCCCCTGCACTGTCCGAACACCACTGCACTGAACCCTGAAACACCACCCCCAGCATGACCCCCTACACTGCCCGAACACCACTGCCCTAAACCTTGAAACACCACCCCTGCACGACCCCCTACACTGCCCGAACACCACTGCACTGCCCTAAACCCTGAAACACCACCCCCTGCACGACCCCCTACACTGCCCGAACACCACTGCACTGCCCTAAACCCTGAAACACCACCCCCAGCATGACCCCCTACACTGCCCGAACACCACTGCACTGCCCTAAACCCTAAAACACCACCCCCAGCACGACCCCCTACACTGCCCGAACACCACTGCACTGCCCTAAACCCTAGAACACCACCCCCAGTACGACCCCCTACACTACCCGAACACCACTGCACTACCCTAAACCCTAAAATACTCCCCCCCCCAGCACGACCCCCTACACTACCCGAACACGACTGCACTACCCTAAAACACTCCCCCCAGCACGACCCCCTACACTACCCGAACACCACTGCTCTGCCCTAATCCCTAAAACACTCCCCCCAGCACGACCCCCTACACTACCTAAACGCCATTGCACTGCCCTAAACCCTAAAACACTACCCCCGCATGACCCCCTACACTACCCAAACACCAATGCACTACCCTAATCCCTAAAACACTACCCCCGCACGACCCCCTACACTACCCAAAGACCACTGCACTACCCTAAACCCTAAAACACGACCTCCTACACTACACAAACACCACTGCACTACCCTAAACCCTAAAAAAACTACCCCCAGCATGAACCCCTACACTACCCAAACACCACTGCACTACCCTAAACCCTAAAACACTACACCCAGCAGTACCCCCTATGCTACCCAAACACCACTGCACTACTCTAAACCCTAAAACACTACCCCCAGCAGTACCCCCTACACTACCCAAATACCATTGCACTACCCTAAACCCTAAGACACTACCCCCAGCAGTATCCCCTACACTACTCAAACACCACTGCACTACCCTAAATCACTACCCCCAGCACGACCCCCTACACTACCCAAACACCACTGCACTACCCTTAACCCTAAAACATTACCCCCAGCACGACCCCCTACACTACCCAAACACCACTGTACTACCGTAAACCCTAAAACACTCCCCCCAGCACGACTCCCTACACTACCCAAACACCACTGCACTACCCTAAACCCTAAATCTACCCCCAGCATGACCCCCTACACTACACAAACACCACTGCACTACCCTAAACCCTAAAACACTACCCCCAGCACGACCCTCTTCACTACCTAAACACAACTGCACAATTTGTTACAGGCGTTGCAACGCAGGCCTGTGGTGCTTACTGGAAGTACTTGGTGGGCTCGTTGGGCCCCAGGGACCCTCAGGATTCAAGGTGACCTAATCCCCCAACTTAAAACGCGCCACGGGGCGCGTTTGCACAGTGGTGAAGGGAGGGGGCGGGGCCTCAGGTGACATGTGCGCAAACACGCCCTGTGGTGCGTTTTAAGTTGGGGAATTAATTCCCTTTGAATCCTGGGGGCCAACTAGCCCTGTAGCGCGTTTTAAGAGGTACTTTTAATCCCCCTGCCCTATTATGTACTAGGGACTTGCAGAGGAGGTCATGTTAATCACAGGGGTACCCCAACGCATAGTGTTCCCTAGTGTATGTAGGTGTTTTCACTGTATTCTAAGTGTCTTTTAGCATAGCACTGGCTCTGGTTAGTCAGTCAGTTACCACCAGTACCCATCTGAAAAAGTTGTGGGCACAGGATGATTTTGCAACAAGGCCTCTTTCTGCTCCTCTGTTGGTTCTTTCTGCACATCTTTTGCTTCTTTCTGTGCGTTTTTTCTTCTATCTTCACATGTCCTACCTCTGTTGGCATAGTTAGAAACTAGCATTTAAAAAACCTTTGAAATTCACTTAAAAAATCATAGGTTTCAGGCACGTTATAGTTAGAAATTAGCATTTAAAAAACCTTTGAAATTCACTGAAAAAACCATAGGTTTCAGACACGTTATAGTTAGAAATTAGCATTTAAAAAACCTTTGAAAGTCACTGAAAAAACCATAGGTTTTAGGGACAGTTATAGTTAGTTGGACATTTCACTCGTACAAAACCATAGAAATTCCCCCGTTATAGTTAGTTCAGCTAACTATAACTCGCGCCCCCGCAATGCACTGCTGATGACGTCACATATTACATCACTCATGACATGGTCAGTGACATCACTGATGACATCACTGATGACATCACTGATGACATCATCCAGTGACTGTGTTTCTGTAAAGTTTAAATATGTTTAATATATATAGGGAAAGGCGTATTGAAGAATGAGTGGGTGTATAAGTGTCTGAATGGATGATTTAGTACGTGAGTGACTGACTCTACAAGTGAGTGATTAAACGTATCTTACTGAATGCATGGGTTAGTGACTAAACTGTGTGAATGTCTGTATCCGTCTGTTTGTTGGTGTGTAAGTGGATGCATGGATTTGCGAATAGCTACATGAGCGTCTATATGGGTTATTGATTGGTTCTCTGAGTATCTGTATGGCTGCCTGAGTGTTTGTGTGGGTGGGGTGTGTGTGACTCTATACATAGATGTGTGAGTGGGTGATTCACTGGGTGCATGATTTCAAGAGTGCATCTGTGATGGACTGCTTGGGTGGGTGAGTGTGTATGGGTGTGTTAGTGAGTGAATGTATATCTCAGTGGTACATGTGCGAGTAACTACATATGTAAAAGGCAGTATATATGTGTGTTAGAGTATTTAAATGGCTATAAGTGAGAGTGTGTTATTGTGAGAGTGGCTGTATGGATGCGTGTGTGCTTGTATCAGTTATTGTATAAGAGCGTAAGAATGTGCTAGTATTTGTATGAGTAAGTGAGCTGGTGTGTGTATAACTGTATAGGTGAGTAAATGGGTGTGTGATTAATTTTTTGCATGACTGACTAGGTGTGTGAGTACCTCTATGGATGAGTGGCGTTGTTTGAGTGTCTATATAGGAGTATGAGTGCATATGATAGTCCTGTACTGAGTGACTGTAAGTATGAGTGACTGTACGGGTGAGTGAGTGGATGTGTGTGTAGACCTAAGAATCAGTGAGTGGGTATGTAGTTTTTGGTGTTGGAGTGTCTATGGTTTTGAGAATGGCAGTCTGTAATTTACAGTGGGTGTATCAAAAGTTATATTAGGGTGTGAGAAGAAGCATGAAATTATCACATGGATGATGTCATCAGTGATGTCATTTGAGATGTCATCAGTGATGTCATCAGTGATGTCACTGACCATGTCATGAGTGATGTAATATGTGACGTCATCAGCAGTGCATTGCGGAGGCGCGAGTTATAGTTAGCTGAACTAACTATAACGGGGAATTTCTATGGTTTTGTACGAGTGAAATGTCCAACTAACTATAACTGTCCCTAAAACCTATGGTTTTTTCAGTGAATATATATATGTGTATATATATATATATCACAAAGAAATCCCAATGTCACGACAGGCACTCCGGCGCAACACACGGGCACAGACTCCAAAAGCTGGTGTGGAAACAGGATGGTAGTTTATTCACACATCAAAAAAGGTCCAACAGGACGCGTTTCGGCTGCCAGACATGCAGCCTTGATCATGTATGTATATATATATATATGTGTATATACATATGTGTATATATATATGTGTATATATGTATGTATATATGTATGTATGTATATATATATGATGATATAGTATGTATATATATATGTATGTATATATATATGTATGTATGTATATATGTATGTATGTATATATGTATGTATGTATATATATATGTATGTATATATATATGTATGTATATATGTATGTATATATATATGTATGTATATATATATATGTATGTGTGTATATATATATATATGTATGTGTGTGTATATATATATATATGTATGTGTGTGTATATATATATATGTATGTGTATATATATATATGTATGTGTATATATGTGTGTGTATATATATATATATATGTATGTGTATATATATATATATATGTATGTGTATATATATATATATATGTATGTGTATATATATATATGTATGTGTATATATATATATGTATGTGTATATATATATATGTATGTGTATATATATATATGTATGTGTATATATATATATGTATGTGTATATATATATATATGTATGTATATATATATATATGTATGTGTATATATATATATATGTATGTGTATATATATATATGTATGTGTATATATATATATATATGTATGTGTATATATATATATATATGTATGTGTATATATATATATATATATGTATGTGTATATATATATATGTATGTGTATATATATATGTATGTGTATATATATATATATATATGTATGTGTATATATATGTATGTGTATGTGTATGTGTATATGTATATATATGTATGTGTATATATGTGTATATATGTATGTGTATATATGTGTATATATGTATGTGTATATATATGTATGTGTATATATGTGTATATATGTATGTGTATATATATGTGTGTATATATATGTGTGTATATATATGTGTGTATATATAGGTGTGTATATATAGGTGTGTATATATAGGTGTGTATATATAGGTGTGTATATATAGGTGTGTATATATAGGTGTGTATATATAGGTGTGTATATATGTGTGTGTATATATGTGTGTGTATATATGTGTGTATATATATGTGTGTATATATATGTGTGTATATATATGTGTATATATGTGTGTATATATGTATGTGTGTATATATATATTCACTGAAAAAACCATAGGTTTCAGGCACGTTATAGTTAGAAATTAGCATTTAAAAAACCTTTGAAATTCACTGAAAAAACCATAGGTTTTAGGGACAGTTGTAGTTACTTGGACATTGCACTCGTACAAAACCCGTGTAATTCCCCCGTTATAGTTAGTTCAGCTAACTATAACTCGCGCCCCCGCAATGCACTGCTGATGACGTCACATATTACATCACTCATGACATGGTCAGTGACATCACTGATGACATCACTGATGACATCTCAAATGACATCACTGATGACATCACTGATGACATCATCCAGTGACTGTGTGTTTCTGTAAAGTTTAAATATGTTTAATATATATAGGGAAAGGCGTATTGAAGAGTGAGTGGGTGTATAAGTGTCTGAATGGATGATTTAGTAGGTGCGTGACTAACTGTATAAGTGAGTGATTAAACTTATCTTACTGAATGCATGGGTTAGTGACTAAACTGGGTGAATGTCTGTATCCGTCTGTCTGTTGGTTTGTAAGCGGCTGCATGGCTTTCTGAATAGCTACATGAGTGTCTATATGAGTTATTGATTGGTTGTCTGAGTATCTGTATGGGTGCCTGAGTGTTTGTGTGGGTGGGGTGTGTGCGACTCTGTGCATAGATGTGTGAGTGGGTGATTCACTGGATGGATGGTTTCAAGAGTGCATCTGTGATAGACTGTATGGGTGGGTAAGTGTGTGTAAGAGTGTGTTAGTGAGTGAATGTATGTCCCAGTGGTACATGTGTGAGTAACTACATATGTGAAAGGCAGTATATATGTGTGTTGGAGTATATAAATAGCTATAAGCGAGAGTGAGTGATTGTGATAGTGGCTGTATGGATGAGTGTGTGCTTGTATCAGTGATTGTATAAGAGCGTAAGAATGTGCTACTATTTGTATGAGTAAGTGAGCTGGTGTGTGTATAACTGTATAGGTGAGTAAATGGTAGTGTGTTTAATTATTTGCATGACTGACTAGGTGTGTGAGTACCTCTATGGATGAGTGGCGGTGTTTGAGTATCTATATAGGAGTATGAGTGCATATGATAGTCCTGTACTGAGTGACCGTAAGTATGAGTGACTGTACGGGTGAGTGAGTGGATGTGTGCGTAGACCTAAGAATCAGTGAGTGGGTATGTAGTTATTGGTGTTGGAGTGTCTATGGTTTTGCGAATGGCAGTCTGTAATTTAGAGTGGGTGTATCAAAGGTTATATTAGGGTGTGAGGAGGTGCATCAGATTATAACGTGGATGATGTCATCAGTGATGTCATTTGAGATGTCATCAGTGATGTCATCAGTGATGTCACTGACCATGTCATGAGTGATGTAATATGTGACGTCATCAGCAGTGCATTGCGGGGCGCGAGTTATAGTTAGCTGGACTAACTATAACGGGGGAATTTCACGGGTTTTGTACGAGTGCAATGTCCAACTAACTATAACTGTCCCTAAAACCTATGGTTTTTTCAGTGAATTTCAAAGGTTTTTTAAATGCTAATTTGTAACTATAACGTCCCTGAAACCTATGGTTTTTTCAGTGAATTTCAAAGGTTTTTTAAATGCTAATTTGTAACTATAACATGTCTGAAACCTACAGTTTTTTCAGTGAATTTCAAAGGTTTTGTAAATGACAATTTTTAAATGTATTCATTGTTATATAAATTTTTTCATACTGATTTCCAAATTTTTTAGAAACAATTTTTTTTACATATTTTATTTTTTAAATTACATTGTAATTACATTATAAATTACATTACAAAAATACTTTCTCAGAATGAATTACTTTAGTTTAAATACTTTGCTCATAGGCAATAGACTTTTAAGTACAGTAGTTACAGTTGTTGCAATGGGCAACACATTTTCAAACACAATGCAACATTCAGCTCAATGTGAATTTCTAGTTAAATGCAATTAGTTACTTTATGGATTACTTTTCTAACCACAGGACTGGATCCTAGATTCAGTCCTGGCACATCTCCTGTAAACAGTTGAGTAAAAGCATTTTGGTTACAGTCGTAATTTTTAAGGAATATTATTGTACTTTAAAAGTTGACACTTAGAAACTTTTTCTCATAGAATCACCAATGTTATCCTATGGAAGGAAATTCACTTAGCAGGTAAACTGTTATCGTTACTTTTTCTTACTCAGTGTTGGATCCTGGATCCAGCACTGGTGCATCTCCTGTAAACAGTTGAATGAATGCGTTTAAGTCATACAGGCGATTTTTAAGGAATATTTGTAGTTTGTGAAAATCGACACTTTGAAACTTTTCTGCTGAAAACCAGACAATGGATTCCTATGGAAGAAAATATAAGTTACTGGTAAGTACGGTTAAAATTACTTTTCAGGGTCAGTGCTGGGCTAAAAGATGCAGCACTGGGTTCTCTCCTGATAACAGGTGAGTAAATTGGAATTCGTACTTTGGTTGATTTTAGAGGAATATTATAAAGTTCCAAAACTCCACACTTAGAAGAATTTCCAAGTGAAACCAGTCAATGTTAGCCTATGAAGGAAATTCAAGTTACCGGTAAGTACGGTTAAAATTACTTTTCAGGACCAGTACTGGGCTAAAAGATACAGCACTGAGGTCTCTCCTTATAACAGGTGAGTAAATCGGAATTCGTATTTCGGCTGATTTTAGAGGAATATTTGTATGTTTCAAAAATCAACACTTAGAAACTTTTTCAGCAAAAAGCAGGCAATGATATCCTATGGAAGGAAATTCAAGTTACTGGTAAGTACGGTTAAAATTACTTTTCAGGACCAGTACTGGGCTGAAAGATGCAGCAC